>VDFB02047397.1:42277335-42324817 GCA_007258455.2 Sequoia sempervirens | reverse complement strand
TCAAATTGCATGGATTACTTAGGAGTATTGTTTGATACAAAGATACAAAGTTTGTTGGTAACTTTTGGAGGACACTTTGCAAGAAGTTAAGGACAAATTTGCAGTTTAGTTCTACTTTTCACCCACAAACAGATGGAAAGACAAAGGTAGTAAACAAGAGTTTGGGGAATTTGCTGAGATGTTTGGTTGGAGAGAAGACCAGAAGTTGGGATTTTTTCCTAGCACAATCAGAGTTTGATTACAATAATTTAGTGAACAGGAGTACCAGAAAGACACCTTTTGAGATAGTTACTGGAGTTCATCCTAGAGGTATATCATAATTGTGAGACATCAGTCTGGAAGATAAAAGGAGTGAAAAAGTAGAGGAATTTGTAGAACATATGAAGAAAGTGCATACTCAAGTGAAGCGGTAATTGGAAGATATGGACCAAAAGTATAAGGAGAAAGCAGATGAAAAGAGGAGACATAAGTTGTTCGAAGTTTGAGATGAAGTGATGGTGTATTTGAGGAAGGAAATATTTCCAGTTGGCACATACAATAAGCTCAAGATGAGGAAGTTTGGACACTGTAATATTTTGAAGAAGTTTGATTCAGGAAATGCATATGAAGTGGAGTTACCAGATGACATGGGTATATCACCTATATTCAACATTATAGATCTACATCAATACCATGAAGCCGAAATCAATGAAGGTAGTAAAGAAAAATTGGAGAATAAATTTCCTAAAAAACAATTAGATGAGATTGAAGATATTTTGGATATTAGAGATGGGAGGAAAACTCATGGAAGAAAGTATAAAGAATATCTTGTGAAGTGGAAAGGTAGACTAGTGGAGGATTCTTCTTGGATTTCTCAAGCTGAGGTAGACTGTATTGGTTTTCCTTTAGCCCTAGCAAAATGAGGGATTCACTTTTCATTCAACCTCAAGTGTCTAATGTAGGAGCATCCTTGGTTCTTGGCAATCTTGCATCAACCAAAAATATTTTCATTTCAGTTTTGTTCTTTTTCAATTCTTGTTCAATTCAAGTTGGTCAATTCATCATATTTACTAACTAGACCCTATGGATCCATGTTTACATTGTCGACATGTTCATTTTCCTTATTCCAAGATTTGAGTGTGATTGGATCTTTTTCTGGAAAGTTATTGATTCTTGATTTAAGTGGTAGTTTCTTGAACTGGCACCAGAATAATTTTCTAAGCTAACGGCTAGTTTGATCGCTTGTAGATCTTTCTTGTAACTTGCGAATCTTGGCAGTGTGATTCAAATTGTTTTGTGGAGTGTCCCCAACCTTAATTATAGGTCAACACTTCATCCTATGCACCTATTGAGGAGAAATTCAAATTTGAGGCTGACCTATTTCATACGCACGTTACATTTTCTTTCATTAGATATTGTAATGATCTTTGGCCAATGCGAAAGATTCTAGATTTGTGAATATGATATAAAGCTTGCAATAGATCGTTAGAATAGAAAGAAGTTGATTAAGTAGATTAAGGTAGAGTAGATGTGTAAGATTTCTTCTCGCTTTAAGGAGCATATATGAATATGGTATTTTGAGCATGTTGTATTAGGCCTCTGAGCTGAATCTATAAGCCTAGATGTTTTCGATTGTTTGTAATTGAAATTTCTAATAATAAGAATGTTTGAATCTACATTTTCCTCCATATTATGTGTTTCCACTATTGTGTAACTCTTTTTACACGATTTGGATTGTTCTCTTTGAGGACCCTCCTAGAGTGGCTACACCAGACACCCTTCTTGTGCACCATATGAATCTACCTCAAGTAGTTAAGCTTCTTGCAAGGAACCATAGCTCTGATTCCAATTGTTAGACACACATGACAACTAAGAGGGGTTGAATTAGTTGTACATTAAAACCTTAAACCCTCATTAACCATTAAATCATTATTATCTTTAATAGAATGTAAAAAAATGAAACATAGAAAAATTTAACACCATACACAAGAGAACAACAAAATTACAAGGAAAATCCTAATTAGGGAAAAACCACAATAAAGATTATCTCACATATATATGAATAATAACACCAAATACAATAGGCTTATTGCCAGAAGAGCTCACTACCAAAAAGAGAAGAATGACTCACTACCCAAAGGACTCATTGTCCAAAAGAAAGAAGAAAAGAAGACTATTACAAGGAGATTCAGTATCTCAGTGAAATAGGAAAAATTCACCTCTACAACTCTCCACCATCTGCAACCTTCAACGCACTACCTCCAACAACTTCATGCACACTGAAAATGTAGACACATTTGACTCACTATATTTGGTATCCTTAGGAATTTAAGCTCACACTTACATCACCACACTTAGTCAAATTCACATCATTTCATGCCACATCATATATCACATGATTCTTCAATAATTAATCTTGCTTATATATCCTCCACAACCTTAAAAACTTTCTCCATGTCAGCCTTAATGGAATATATGCACCTCAAATGTTTAATCAACAAATAGGTCAACACCAAACACTTTTGTGGTGGAGAGAAGTGAAGGTAGACCACACTAAAGGTTAACTAGGATCTAAATCTACACCAACATGCTCCCAGAAACAACAAACAACTTCTGTAATTAGTGCTAGCATGCCAAGTCATACAAACTTGCACTAACACTAACAAGAAACCAAATACACACCTCTCCAGGTCTGAAAATACCATGCATACCCCATATCAACATTTTAGAACATCCAAGAATATTCCAAAACCATCAAAATATTAAAAAATACTGTCACAACCACCTAAAACTGAAGAACACTTACAGTCTATGTAACCATCCACATTTTGACATACATACATCTCACTCACCAACCTTGCAAAAAAACTAAACACCATATACTCTAGGGAAAGGTAGATACAAAAAATATAAGCATATTCTCAAATTTGCAAGACAAGAAGCCTCAATGTGGAAAAATGTGGAGCAATGTCATTTCTCCAAGATAACCTTCTTCATAGGCAACACACTATCAAACACAACTTCCACTGTCACATGACCTAAAACTTGAAACTCTAGGTATAACACCTATGAACACCTTTGATCAACTCATCCAAACCACACAAGTATATCTTCAACCATGAAGAAATGCGGAGCACAATACTAAACACACTTTTATCACACTACACATTCTTTTATTCAAATTTTATCAAAAGCACTTGAAAACCAAATGTACCAGCTACATTAGCAACACCACAAACACATGCTCTACATATCTACAACATTTGCAACACCTTCTTCATACCATGAAAATTTCTCAACATGACCACATTAGAGGTTGACATCAAATCACAACACTAATGCCAACATAGTGCAACAATCTCCCTAGCCATATTGGAGGTTGACATCAATGAAAACACCAAAAAATCTCTAACATGATGTTCCAAGAAAGAATCTTCACTTAAAATTATTTTTAGAGGACATATCCAATGTTATTTTCCTACCAACAGTAATTTCCTTTACTTCTTCTCTTTTTCTTGTTTATCATTAGGAAGGCCTACTAGCCCTAGACTCTGTGCCAACATTTAATTTTTTATTTTTACCTTTCTTTTTTAGGGTCAACCATCCATCCAACTCAAAGGAACATTGACTAGTAGTTGGTTTATTTGAATCTTCACCCAATGATAATGGTAATGAATCTTACAAAGGGAATTTGGGTGAATTTACCTTCATTTATGTTGCACCATTCAAAGCTTCAAAGAAGGGAGGAGAATTCATCAATGAGATCCGATAGCTATTGTATTCACTTGAGATTTCCCCATCTTCTTTATCTTCCATCCAATTGTCCTTTTTTAGATTCTTTGACACAACACCTTCATTCCACATAGGAGATGAAATATTAATGGTATTTTTTCTTAGTTATGCTAAATTTTTCTTCATTATTAATGATTTTAGATACTTGAGGATATTTAGGATGTCCTCCTTGAAAGGAAAGCCATCCAAAGCATTAGAGAAGTAACCAAAGGATCTTTAAGTTTTTTTAATGCTTCAGGGAGGATTTATAATTAGTGATTGAGTGCCCCAATTTTGAGAAATTTTGACAAAATACTATAGCATTTTCATAAAAAATTGGTTGTGACCACATCTAAAACTTATTTCATATAAATTTAAAATTTATCTAGATAGTGCTTTAGATATAACATATAAATATCCTCATCCAAATCACTGTGAACAAACTCAATTTTTACATTCATTTTCTTAAACTCTAAGTTATGATGTATAGTAATAGATAATATGAGTATAATGGATGCCATTTTTGTTACAAGAAAATTTATCACTATAATCAAATAAATGTGATTCAAGTATTTATAATTAGTACAATACAAAAAAAAATTATATTTGAACACCCATTTGCATCCAATAGATTTACATCATTTGAGAAATGGTACAAGGTCCAATGTATCATTCTTTTTAAGTTCTACCATTTCTTCATCCATGGTCATTCTTCAAGACTCTCGATCATTCATACTTTATGCCTCTTGTTTAGATATCAATTCAAAAATGTTGATATTCAAGGCTAAAATATACCTCCAATAATCATAAGAATACCTTTCTAGTGGTTATCTAGATGTTTCATAGATATTAAAGAAAGTTGAGTTAGAGGTTATTCCTCTTCTTCAAAAGATTTAGATCTTAATGTGATCTCTTGAGTTTATTATCATCTAAGGGTCTCAATTCAAATTTACCAAGTGAAGAAGGAAATTAAATCGTATATTTGTTTTGAATTTATGTAATACCCCTCATGTTGTTGATACTCTTTTGTGTTGATTTTGTACTTGGTTTGTGATGGTGATTAGTTCACCATTTTAGTTGTGTGTGGAATCATAGTTTAGTTGGTTTGTTGCACATTATATTACTTATGATGCATGATGATACATTATGTCATGATTATATTATTTGGTCATGTTATGGTTTTCTTTAACTAATATATGTGGTGATGTTGTGGTTTATTGTTGTTATGGACTCTAATGTGTCTGTTAGTGAGTCTTGCTGAAAGGACAGAGTAGCATCACTCGCTCGCAAGTGCCCTGCTACCCCGCGATTACCTTTCATGGCATGTCTATAATGGATATTTACATGTTACTTGACATTTGTTTTTATACATGATACAGGTACAGGAAATTGACTCCACCTGCTTGACAGGTTTGAGCGTGTCCCATAAACCCAACGGGTATGATGTTGAAAAGGGAGTTGATAGGGAAGTGTCCCTGTCCCAAGTTCATCACCTTGTTGTGAGTCTTACGGTGTCATTGTCTCGACCTCGTCTTTGTTTTAGTATACGTTAGTGTTGATTATTTATTTTAGTTTGTAAATGTTTGCTACTTAATTTATCTTTATTTTATATGTGATTAATTAATGTTATTTAGTTGATATAATTATTTACAGGTAATTGTAGTTAAGTTAATTGATTAAATTTTCTTGATTGAGTGAATAGTTTAAATATAAATTTTAGATGCTATTATGTGAATTGGAATTTTAAATTTACATAAAGTAAATGATATTAATTCTTGAATTTTTAAATTAATTAAATAGCATAAATTCTTTATAATTATCAAAAGAAAATAACTAAAAGTTAGTTAAAAGATATTTACAATAGTTAAGTGAGAGTAGAAATTGAATGCAAAACTCTTATTAAAAAAATATTCTCGGAGAGAATATTAGGGCATAACTGCGAAAGGAAAGAAGTCACTTCGCAAAGAAAATTGGCAGGGAAAAATGGTTTTTTTGGTTTTTGGTTTTTAATTGGAAGAGGTTTTCAAGAATATTTTTGGGGCTCAATATTTTGCATCTTTTTGGAAGTGGAGATTTTGGAAAGGGCTTTGGAAATTGAACTCTGAAGGCGAAGCTTTGCTCCAACCTTCATTTCTTCAAGCTTCAGGAAAACAAGTTCCTTTATTGTTTAATTATTTATTTTGTTGTTTTGAAAAGATTGCCTGTATAAATTCTATTTTGTCTGTACAAGAGGAAATGATTATTTTGTAGAAGTTTTGTTTTTAAATTGGAAAGATTGTTGGAAATTGTCATGAATTTGTTAAAAGCTTCTATAGAAAAGTTTGTTGAAAGCTTCTCTATAGAAAATTTGTTGACGACTTCTGTGTATGAAGTTTTGCCATGATTATTTTAGTGTCTCTGTAGAAAAACTTTATAGTGAAATCAGAGAACCTCGTAAAAGATTATTTTTAAAACAATAGAAAAACACAAAGGAAAAAACAATAGAGATATTTTCAAATCTCTTAGGAATTGGGGAAAATCCATATTCCTATTGCCTATAGAAGAATATGATTTAAATCAGTTTTCCCAATTAGTTTCTTTAGCTAGAAAATTTGAAAACCTTTGTGAAAATTTTCTTAACAACTACTGTAGAAAACTTTTGTGTAAATAATTTATTTTCCAGTGAAAATTTTACTAAATTATGCCCGAATGAAGCATTTGAAATAATTTTTTTATATACATTTATATATTTATAAATATATATACCCTACAAATATATATATATATATATATATATATTATAGGAATATGTTCTTTGGAAAATATTTTGAAGAAATATTATTTATTTTAAAAAAAAGACCTGTATGTTTTCCGTATGGAAAATTGTTAAAAATAATATGGGATTTTTTTTTATTTTTTTCAATTATGTTTGTGTGGGGGACACAACCACCCATGGCTATTGGGCGTAGCCACGGGTGTGGTTATGGTCTTCCCCTACGGGGAACGCAACCAAGGGTGGGGCTACGGCCTCCCAATGAGGGAGACTCTGTAGTCTCTCCCCTTGCATATTTTGGTTAAATAAAATTTATTTTATTAAATTTAAAATTAGTTAATTTGTTTTATAATATATATATTATATATAAATATATGTATATATATATATATATTAATATATATGTGTATATATATGTATGTATGTATGTATGTATGTATGTATATATATATGTGTGTGTGTGTGTGTGTAAATATGTGTTAAGGTTATATTGTTAATTTTATAATGCGATTTAAATGTATGATTTTAAATATATAAATTATATTTATGTATATTTATATGTATATATGTATATATGTTTATATATGCTGAAATTATGGGAAAATTAGATGATGTTAAAATTTGTAATGTTGGATATTATGGTAAGATTGATTTATTTGGAAATGAGCATTGTTAATTAAATTGAATGATATCGGGTAAATTATTATTTATTTTTTTCTGTAAAATCTTGCAATGAGATGTTTTAAACTATGGAATACTTGAGTATGTGATTGTTTCATTCTTGAATTATTGTATTAACTGTTGTTTTATTTAATTGGGTTGTGGTCATGAGGAAAACCCTTAAGTTAGTTTATCCTTCTATAGAAGCTTAAGTTGCTAGTTAGGGACTTCTAGAGGCATGGGGAAATGATGATGTAATTGTGATCTTTTAATTTGATACTTGTCTCTGTTTTCGCTATAGTTGTGATCTTGAGTTTACATTTGGGTTGTACCATTTTTATGAGAGTTGATTCATATGACTTTACATTTGGGTTGTACCATTTTTATGAGATGGTTTTGCCTCGTAGTTGGTCTATTTTGTGATTGAGTTGTTATTGTTGCTAACCTCTGGAAGTGGTCTTTTGATGTTATGTTTCCTTTATGTGTTCTCTTGCTTTTCATGTTTTGGAGTTTAGTCTTGTTTATCTATTTGGAAGTTCTTGGTCGGGGATCCTTCCTTATTCACTCCTAGCATGGGGGTGGTCAGGTGGAATGTGCTATGTACCCCATTGGGTCCCCTATCATGTAGTTGTATGTTTCAATGTAGATTTTGCAGTTGCAACTTGATCCAGAGTTCATATGTTATCAGATATTTTCTTGTACTCTAGATGTATTTTATGTACTGATGTATTACTCCCATGTGTGTTGGGAAGACCTATGATGTAATTTTGTATATGTATTCATTGTGATGTACTAGCAGACTAATGTAATGTATATTCACACTATGTAATTTATCCTTGTACTATAATTGTATATACTATTAATGTTGTGTTATATCTATGAAAATATGTTTCTTTATATTTCCAAGTTTAATTTATTGTAAATGCATGTATGGTTTCTATATGGTTTATTCTTGTCACATTGTTTATCCTTAATAAATGTTTAAATGAAGATATGTGAATGAATGGGTTACATTAGTAGAATTGGTGATTACTTTTAGCAACTTTGTTATGGGATAGATTGTGTAATGTCACTTCGTGTACCCCAAGGGACTTAGGTGTTTAACTTGTAATCATTAGCTATGTTAATTACATTAGTAAACTTAGTGTTTATTCTCTATGTTTTCAAAAAAAAAATTGTTGCATTTTTAGTTGTCCTTTAGGGTTTGCATGACAGGGCATTACAACTTGGTATCAGAGCTAGGTTTGCTAACGTTGGGTACTCTTGGTAGTTTGAGTATGTTAGGAAGCCTTTACGTTAACTCTTGATCTCAAACCTTTGCATTAACTCTTGACTTCACATATACCCCTAATTGATGTACAAGATCATGCCTTGGGGTAGAGGTCATGGCCGAGGTGGTGGCCATGGGTATGACTACCAAAGTCCATCACCTCTGAGCTCCCATAGTTCAAAGCATGAGAAACTATAGAGTTTCTAAAGTAATCTAATAGGTTATGGTCAGAACCCAAAACAACCAGGTCTGGACGGTCATTTGCAGCACCTACTTGAGGAGATACTGGGCCGTTTAGGCCCTAGACAAGTGGGAGAATAGAGGTTGGAAAGGGAAAGGGAGAGATCACCTAGACATGAGGAAATAATAGCTGAATAGGATGTAGTAGTGGCGGTTCACATGAGAGATTTGTTTACATCATGACCTCCCACATTTGATGGTTTTGGTGGGGATCTTGAGGTAGAGACATGGTTGATCATTCTAGATAGATGCTTCACTATGCATCCCTATGGTAGTAATACTAGGGCTAGGTGTGCCATCATGCACCTCAAAGGCTTTACATCCACTTGGTGGTAGCTAGAAGAACAAAAATTACATATTGACATTAGCATGGTGACTTGGGAATTGTTTATGGAGAGATTCAGGGCTCGTTTCCTTTTTGATCACTGGAGGCAATGCAAAGCAGATGAATTTCATGATTTAAGGAAGATGGAAATGTTTGTGGAGCAATATGAGCATCATTTTTATGAGCTCAAGCAGTATGTAAGGATTGGTAATGATGAGGCAATGCTTGTGCAACACTTTGTCAAGGGATTAAATGCCCAAATCAGTGGTGGAGTTAGAGTCTTTGAGATGAAGAAAATGGAAGTAGCTGTTGAGAAGGCTCATTTGTTAGAAGAAAATTTGGCAATGGAATTGGGAGGTCACATAGGAGTTCAGATAGGTAGTGCCCTGACATTAGGTTTTGGTTCTAGAGGAGGACAGCCTCAAGCTGCAGGGTCTTCCAAAAAAATTTGGGCACCCACTAAAGGTGGTCCACAGTAGCAATAGCAGTCATAGTCCAAACAGAATAAATCACAGTCTCAATAGGGAGATAGATCTCAAAGTAGGAAGAACCGAAGCTGGTAGCGAATTAGGCAGGATCATTTTGAGCAGCCTGCACAAAGCACACAGTTGACACCTTCTTGAGGAAGTTTTCAGCAATCGAGTGCACTGTCTGGTGTTAGAGGATTTGGACGAGGCACAGGTTGTTTCTCTTGTGGGAAACATGGACATATTGCAAGAAAATGTTCACAGAGGAGCACTACAGGTTTTAGTCAGAGACCAAATACTTCTAAGCCAACAGTGGGTGATGTGAGTAGAGCACATCGGGTATTTGTGACAGTGGACAACTGCCAAGCTAAACATGAAGGCACTGTAGTTGAGACATCAGGTGTGTTGTATGGTACTAGTATTTCCATTCTCTTTGATTTTGGAGCATTAGATTCATTCATTTCCCCTTCAGTAGTAGAGTGTTGTAGACTAGTGGCAGTAAGGCAAGGCGTTAAGTGGCAGGTCGAATTGGCCTCTGGGGAAAAGGTAGCGGTTGAGGCACTAGTTCAGGGTTGTAATTTTCAAATTGGGTTACTCATGACTATGGTGGATCTTCAAATCCTACCTCTTGGTTCATATAGTGTGGTTCTAGGTATCGATTGGTTGAGTGCCCACTGTGCCATAATTGATTGTTGACGCAAGGTTGTGCATTGTGTTTATGAGTCTGGTAATGAGGTTGAGATCATTGGTATACATAGGCTTGTCTCTCTACATTTGATCTCAGCTATGCAATTAAAAAGGTTCTTTAGACAGGGTTGTCAGCTGTTTGCAATGTTTGTTAATGATTTGGACTCAGAAGAGAGTCAAGGGATTTCATTGGATGACTACACCCTTCTTAAGGAATATTTTGATGCTTTTCCAAGTGAAATTCTAGGGATGCCACCAAAGCGTGACATCAACTTCAAAATTGATTTTATCCCTGGACTCAAGCCAATATCTCGAGCTCCATATCGGATGACAAAACAGGAGTTGTAGGAACTTTGGTTGCAGTTGGAAGAACTAGAAAAAGGATTTATCTGTCCTAGTGTTTCCCCTTGGGGAGCATCGGTTATATTTGTGAAAAAGGACAGTTTGCTCCAATTATGTATTGATTACATGCAGCTCAACAAAGTGACGATAAAGAATCGATATCCTTTTCTGAGAATTGATGAATTGTTCGATTAGATAAAAAGACCTTAGGTTTTCTCCAAGATTGATCTTAAGTCTGGCTATCATCAGTTGTGTATAGTCGAATCTGATATCCACAAAACTACATTTCACACTCGTTATGGGCATTATGAATTCACTGTTATGTCGTTCAGGTTGAAAAATGCACCATTAGTTTTTATGAGCCTAATGAATGGAGTCTTCTGAACCTATTTGGATAGGTTTGTGCTTTTGTTTCTCAATGACATCCTAGTTTACTCTAAATCATTGGAGGAGCATGAGGAACATTTGAGATAGGTATTACAATGCTTGAGGGAAAATCAATTGTTTGCTAATTTGGATAAGTGTGAATTCTACAAAACTAAAGTGAAATAATTCTGACACGTCATCTCAGGTGTTGATATCATAGTGGATCCATCAAAGATCTAGGCTATTGTTGATTGGCCAACACCCAAGAATGTTCCAGAGATTTGCAATTTTATGGGGTTAGTAGGCTATTATCGGTGGTTTGTACAGGGCTTTTTAAGGATCATGCATCCCATCACTTCCCTTCAAAGGAAAGGGAGGAAGTTCATTTGGTCAGATCAATGCCAGTCAACATTAGAGACTCTTAAGGATAGGTTGACTAGTGCACCCATACTAGCGGTTCTTGATCCTACTGGGGATTTCGTGGTGTGCAATGATGCTTCCTTGGAGGGCTTAGGAGCCATCTTGATGCAAGAAGGATGTGTAATTGCTTATGAATCCCACCAGCTCAAGGATCATGAGATAAATTACCCTACGCATGACTTAGAGTTATCCACACTAGTTCATGCCCTTGTGAGATGGAGACATTTCTTATTGGGTCATAGGTTCGAGCTTCACAACAATCATCGCAGTTTGCAATACATTTTAAGCAGCTGAACCTAAATGCCAAATAGAGGAGATGGATGGAATTCCTTTGTGAATATGACATTGAGGTCAAGTATGTTCAGGGCAAGGAAAATGTGGTGGTGGATGCTTTGATTCAGCAGAGACATGAGATTTGTGCAGTAGCTCTCAAGGTAGATTTGAGGAGTAAGGTCCTTGTAGTGCTTCCAACAAATAGTTGGTATCAGGAAGTGAAGTCAGAAATTGAATCAGGCAAAAATTTAGAAGGAAATTTTGCAGGGTACTCATTGGAGTTGGATGGTCTTTTGAGGTATTTGGGTCACATGTACATGCCTTCTGCTGAGGGTCTTCAGACTCTAATTATGACTGAGGCACATCAAGCTCCCTACTTTGCTCACCCGGGAGTTAAGAAGATGTATGCATATCTTCATGCGATGTACTTTTGGGCAGGCATGAAGAGGGATATTGCAGATTTGGTGGCTAGATGTTTGGAATGTCAAAGGGTTAAGGCAAAATATCAGCATCCCATAGGCCTGTTATAGCCCCATCTCATTGTAGAATGGAAGTGGGACATAATTTCAGTGGACTTTATTGTGATATTTCCTATGACTTCTTGATAACATGATGCTATCATGGTCACAGTTGACAGATTGACCAAGGTGGCACACTTCTCCCCCATTTGATCATCTTACACTGCTTCTTCAGTTGCTATAATCTCCATGGAAGATATTGTTCATCTGCATGGTATTCCACAGAGAATCATTTTTGATAGAGATCTAGTGTTCACATCTATATTGTGGACATCATTGCAGCGTGCCTTAGGAACCCAACTGAATTTCAGTTTTGCTTACCATCTTGAAATAGATGGTTAGACAAAGAGAGTTAATCAGGTTCTTAAGGACATGCTTTGTATGTATGTGATGGATCAATAGTCGCATTGGGAGGACTATTTGCATCTGGTGGAGTTTTCCTATAACAATGGATATCATAGCTCAATTGGTATGGCTCCCTTTCAGGTGCTATATGGTCATCCCTGCAAGACACCATTAAGTTGGGACTGTTTTGAGGACAGAGTTCTTTTAGGTCCCGAAATGCTTCAGGACATGGAGCAACAGGTAGCTCACATAAGAGAGCATCTTTTGGTAGCTCAGGATAGACAAAAGAAATATTTTGATGTACATAGAGTTGATAGTTAGTTCTCTGTTGGTGATCGAGTCTTTCTGAGAGTGTGATTGCAAAAGAGCCCAATCCATTACGAAAAGGGTTCCAAGCTCATGCCTCAATTTGTCAGACCATTTGAATTTCTAGTACTAGAGATTTTGGTAAGGGATTTGGAAATTGAACTCTGAAGGCGAAGCTTTGCTCCAACCTTTGTTTCTTTAGGCTTCAGGAAAACATGTTCCTTTATTGTTTATTTATTTATTTTGTTGTTTTGAAAAGATTGATTGTATAAATTATATTTTGTCTGTATAAGAGGAAATGATTATTTTGTAGAAGTTTTGTTTTTAAATTGGAATTATTGTTAGAAATTGTTGTGAATTTGTTAAAAGCTTCTGTAGCAAAATTTTGTTGAAAGCTTCTCTTTAGAAAATTTGTTGATGGATTCTGTGTATGAAGTTTTTCCGTGATTATTTTGGTGTCTCTCTAGAAAAAAATTATAGTGAAATTAGAGAACTTGATAAAATATTATTTTTAAAACAACAGAAAAACATAGAGGAAAAAACAATAAAGATATTTTGAAATCTCTTAGGAATTGGGTTTGAAAACCTTCCTGTAAAAAATTTGGGGAAAACCCATATTCCTATTTCCTATAGAAGAATATGATTTAAATATGTTTTCCCAATTAGTTTGTTTAGCTAGAAAATTTGAAAACCTCTGTGAAAATTTTCTTAACAATTCCTATAGAAAACTTATGTGTAAATAATTTATTTTCCAGTGAAAATTTTACAAAATTATGCCTGAATGAAGCATTTGAAATAATTGTTTTATATACATTTATATATTTATATATATATATATACCCTACATATATATATATATATTATAGGAATATGTTCTCTAGAAAATATTCTGAAGAATTTCTTTTTTTTTAAAAGGCCTGTATTTTTTCCGTTTAGTAAATTGTTAAAAATAATACGAGATTTTTTTAATTTTTTTTAAATTATGTTTGTGTGGGGGACACAACCACCCATGGCTGCATACAATAGCCAGTGGTTGCTAGGCGCAGCCACGGGTGGGGCTACGACCTCCCCATGAGGGAGGGGGGGATCCACAGTCTCTCCCCTTACGTATTTTGTTAAATAAAATTTATTTTATTAAATTTAAAATTATTTAATTTGTTTTATAATATATATATTATATATAAATATATATATTAATATATAAATATATATATATTAATATATATATTATATATATATATATATATATATATATTAATATATATATGTGTGTGTGTGTGTGTAAATATGTGTTAAGGTTATATTGTTAATTTTATAATGCGATTTAAATGTATGATTTTAAATATATAAATTATATTTATGTTATATATATATATATATATATATATATATGTTTACATATGTTTATATATGCTGAAATTATGGGAAAATTAGATCATGTTAAAATTTGCAATGTTGCATATTATGGTGAGATTGATTTATTTGGAAATGAGCATTGTTAATTAAATTGAATGATTTGTAAATTATTATTTATTTTTCTTGGTAAAATATTGCAATGAGATGTGTTAAACTGTGGAATACTTGAGTATGTGATTGTTTCATTCTTGAATTATTGTATTAACTGTTGTTTTATTTAATTGGGTTGTGGTCATGAGGAAAACCCTTAAGTTAGTTTATCCTTCTATAGAAGCTTAAGTTGCTAGTTAGGGACTTCGAGAGGCATGGGGAAATGATGTTGTAATTGTGATCTTTTAATTTGATACTTGTCCCTATTTTGACTATAGTTGTGATCTTGGGTTTACATTTGGGTTGTACCATTTTTATGAGAGTTGATTCATATGACTTTGGCAAGATGGTTTTGCCTCATGGTTGTTCTATTTTGTGACTCAGTGTACTTGTTGGTACAACCCCTTGGAATTTAATGTTATGTTTTGGGTTTCTAGGGAGTGGCTCTATGTGGGCATCGACACACAAAGGGGCTGTCAGGATAACCCACGTTAGAGTTAGAGTAATAAGTGATAACCTAATTAATTAATTAGGGGTTGGGTAGTAAAACATTAACAAGATAAATATGGATGCCTCATCCACCTATTAGGGATTTCACAGACTAAAGGTGGGCTGATAAGGTCATGGTTGGAAAGATCATTGCCTCGTCATCACAAGAGGTTAATGATACTGCATGAGTCACCCTATGGGGTGGACACCTAGAGAGGCTATTAGGAGAACCATAGATGGGGTCCAGTGCCTAGAGAAAGGAAGTTAGGATAACCCATGTAGGACTCTACAATGACACTCTCCTCTAGCATTCCCTTGAGTTGTTATTGTTGCTAACCTCTAGAAGTGGTCTTTTGATGTTATGTTTCCTTTATGTGTTCTCTTGGTTTTCATGTTTTGGAGTTTAGTCTTGTGTATCTGTTTGGATGTTCTTGGTCGAGGATCCTTCCTTATTCACTCCTAGCATGGGGGTGGTCGGGTGGAATGTGCTACGCACCCTGTTGGGTCCTCTATCACAGTTGTACCTTTCAGTGTAGAGTTTGCAGTTGCAACTTGATCCAGAGTTCATATGTTATCATATATTTTCTTGTACTCCAAATGTATTTTATGTACTGATGTATTACTCCCATGTGTGTTGGGAAGACCTATGATGTAATTTTGTATATGTATTCATTGTGATGTACTAGTAGACTGATGTAATGTATATTCACACTATGTAATTTATCCTTGTACTATAATTGTATATACTATTATTGTTGTGTTATATCTATGAAAATATGTTTCTTTATATTTCCAATTTTAATTTATTGTAAATGAATGTATGGTTTCTATACAGTTTATTCTTGTCACATTTTTTATCCCTAATAAATGCTTAAATGAAGATATGTCAATGAATGGGTTATGTTACTAGAATTGGTGATTACTTTTATCAACTTTGTTATGGGATAGATTGTGTAATTTCACTTCATGTAACCCAAGGGACTTAGGTGTTTAAATTGTAATCATTAGCTATGTTAATTGCATTAGTAAACTTAATGTTTGTTCTCTATGTTTTCAAAAAAAAAAATTGTTGCATTTTTAGTTGTCCTTTGGGGTTTGCGCAACAAGGCGTTACAATTTATTTAGGCTATAAGACAATAAAAAAGGGTTTTATTTTCTCTTAAAAATCACACTTCTAATGCATATTACATTTTGTACAACAAGATCTAAAAGTTTATATCCTTTCGCACTAAAATTATATTTAATGAAGATACACTTTATAGTCTTGTTATCCAAAATTATTGGCTTCCCCCTTAGAAAATGATCATATGCCCCACTATTTCTTTTATTTATAGGAGACTATCTAGGAGATATATTAATCAAGTAGCAAGTAGTGGCTACAACCTTCACCAAAAACAATTGTTCCAAGCAAGATTCATGAAGCATACGCCTCACATTTTCTACTAATTTCCTATTCATTCTTTCCATAATTCCATTCTAGTCTAGAGAATATGGAGTAATCTTTTTTATTTGATGACACATTTTAATAGAATCTAGCATCATTAGAGGAAAATTTTCCACCATTACTAGTCCTCAAAATTTTAATTTTCAGTATAGTTTGCAACACAACCATTTATTTAATTTTCTAAAAAGGACTAAAAACTTTGAATTTATTACTTAGTAAATAAATGTTGGAGTAATTTGGACATTGTTAAAAGATGAAGGACAATTGAGAGGGGGGTGAATCAATTGTCACCCAATTCAAATATAAACTCCTAACACTTATCAACTTTGCAACCACACTATTCTGTTATTAAATATGAACATGAAATGTAGATAACAGAAAGTAAAATCAATGCAATGAACACTAGATTTTACATGGAAATCCCAATAAGGGAAAAACCACAATGAGGATTAAATCACAATATAAAGTGATATCAAAACCAAATACAAGAGGCTCACTCCCTAGGGTTCACTACCCAGAATAGGACTCACTATCCAAATACAAAGGCTCACTACCTACAAAAAGATTACAAAACAAAATTGGCTTCACAACTAAAATGAACTGATGAGAGTGCACCTAACATGTGTTGATACAGTTCTAGTGATGTTCAATAGACTAACTTAACACATGTCATCATTTTTTCACTTCTTCACATTCACATTCACAACTATCTCATCTATATCAATCTTCAAAAAATATCTAATATATATACTCGATCTATCAAAGATAATTAATTAGGTCGGCCTAATTAGATACAATCCTTGTTTACCAAAAACACCAACTGTTGGCTTCATAAATTTATAGAATATTTCCAGATAATAAATCAAAATGTGTAGCACACTTTATTGTGTCGACATAGACCTAAGATAGGTTGCACATATATCTACACAAAAATTAATTCACCATATCACCAATTATCCATGAAGTCAGTCAGAGATAGGCTAAATATCAAAGTGCAATCAACATAATGATACCAATACACCATTCAAGCACTAGAACATGAGATATTATAAACATACATGTTTTCAATATCCATAGACCATTTCCCAAAAATGCAAGGAGCAACTATAAACTACAGAGGATTTTTTACCAAAATATTGGAGACCGTAAACTATATACTAGTTTAGATGCCATACCAAAATACCAGATCAAACACTGACTTAGTCTTGCAGTCACAACTTGTATAACATGGTGACCTCAATGACAACACAAAACTGTATAGTTAGCCATTCCTTTTCATTCTTCCAACAATCTCCCCTTTTGTCATTGATGGCAACATGTGCCAAATTTTTTTGAAAACAACATTCTTTACTCCCTTAAAGGCACTCTTCTCCCCCCCTTTGACATCAATGGCAAAGGGCCACAAAAAAAAATAGGATGTGTACAAAGGTGGTTCCAACTCCCCATTTTAAACATTCAATTGAAAATGACACTTTGTACCTATCTCTTATGATTAGAAGAATCATTTTCCAAGAAAGCACAACTGAAATAATTCTTGCACTCATACCATCTAATAGAGACAACTGCGTAAAAGAGGATGTCTAATCTGAAGACAAACATTGATGTTCACAATCTTCTACATTAGAGAGTATTCCTAAGAGATGATCCAACCGGACCTTAGCCAGTTCCTTAACCAACCAGAAGGTTTTAACCATATCTTTTCTTTGCCTCTCAGTAATCAGAAACTCCACTTGGAATTTACCAACTCTTATTCTCTATTTTCCATCCTTGTCTTTAAATAAATCAAAACTTTTTCCAATACTATTCATCTCAAATTCAATGGCTTCAATTTTACATCTAAAATTGTCAACAACTATCGACCACCAGAGACAATACCTGTAGATGTCAAATATTTCTTTGTTGCATTGTATTTTCTCATTCATATGTTTAGATAACACTTGTTTGGATTTGGTACATCTTCTTTCAACCATAGCTTTGAACTTATGAACTTTGGATCCTTCCAACAATGTTCTCTCTTCAATAATCTCTACTAGATCAACTGGCAAGGAATCAAACACATCTAAAATTGAGATACCTCTATTGAGAAAATAATCAACCAATACATCATCAATTTTACGCCTCTCAATTGGAGAGCATGCCTTCCACATTTCACCAATCTTCTTCATTTCACCCTTTTCTAGCATCATCCCTATATCCTCTGGATTAGATGAGTCAAATCCAAATAGAAATTATTCTTCATTATTCTTTTCTTCCAAGACATTTGTTACAAAAGTTTTCCTTCTTTAATATTTTAGAGGGGACTCGCCAATGATAACTTCTAACTCTTTCTTACCAGAGGATGAACCCACTTCAAACTGACTAGGTACTGACATACCTGAGCACAAATTCATCTCCAGAGATGCAAAATAGGCTCTAAAAACACTTACATTATCCACCAATGATTCCAAATGTCTGTAAACTTGTTTTCCAATAGGAATACTAGATTCCCATTCAACATTCTCTTTTCCCAGTAGCGAGCTCAAAAAGTAAAATGTCAAAAATATAAGAAAAGATGCAAACCAAAAAGGATAGCCCTCAACCAATGAAATTCATGCATTCTCAGTTAGGTTTTCCAATAATAGGCTACACAAATCAAACTACTTGTTTTCCTTAACCATCAAGTGTGCAAGATATACAGTAATAGCCAAAGTCGAGCCTTCATGGTTTCTGAAATAGATTTTATAGGAAATGGTGTAAGCAACATACCTTATAGTGGAATCCACAAGAGTGTTTATCAATAGAGCTCAAGGGTCTTTGTCAATACCAGTAAGTTCCTCTACATCTTTGTATTTCATGGTTTTCTTCCTAGGGAGGTCCCCAACATTGCATAACCCAATAATCGCTTTGATTACTTCCTTTGTGATCGGGTAGGGTTTTTCCAACATAATGTTGTCATTCTTGAATCAACTTAACAAGAACAATATGAATTCTTTATTTGCAAACCAGGGAAATTCTCCCCATAAATCCATACCTAGGGTTTTTATGCTATGTAATTCATCCATCTTTAGCCCTAGTTCCATTTCCTTCATTTTCCTATGATAAAATTCTTCAAATTCAGCATCTTTCAACTTCAGTGGAATGTTTCCACATGATCCTCTGTCCATTGTCATGCTTATCTCTCCTGAATTTTTTTTAGTTCAATCGATACTTCTTCATTTTCCCTTCTTTCCCTTTGTAAATAGAGAAATAATTCTTGATTATCTATAATAATTCCTTCAAACTTCTTCAAATCACTTTGAGATTGATCCAAGATGCCTTTCAAACTCTTCAAGTGCACAAGTGATCAAAGAGATTTATGATTTTTACTTTATACATCATTAGTTTTTCCTAATTCACATTACATGTGGAAGACTTCAAAAAGATGATAAAACCCTTATTTCTCAAAACTATAAACCCTAAATCGATCCGCAAAAGAACATGCCATCATTTTTTCTTTTAATTTATTTTCCAAAGCCTCTACTTGTTCATTCTTTACAATATATCTTCGTGCCAACATCTAAAACACCATTTATCTAGGAGGTTTGTATAATTGTCTGTTAATGCTCCCTCCTAATACCATGCTAGGTTTAATTCTCGAAGGAATTGTTCGCATTGGATGAGAGCACAAAAACATTTTTCAGCTCTGTTTCTTCTTATTTCTTCCTCCATATCTTATTCATCTCTTGCTCCACTTCTTCTTTGTCAATTTTATTTACCAGTTCATTCTGCTCTACTGACACAAACTACTTTCCCTTCTTACTTTTGCAAACTTGTGAGATATGTCTAGGTTTGTTACAATTATAGCAGAAAACACTTTTCTAATTAGTCTAACCTCCATTAATCCTTGATCTACATTGATTTTTCTTTGTGTACAAATTTGTTACAGGTATAGCAGTAGCCATTAAAGGTTTGATTCATTATGCCTCCATTAAATCTATTCATCATCACTTGATTGATCATTCTCAACTAAGATCTACATTCAGTGGCTTTATGCCCAAACTTCTTGCATGAAAAAATTATCCAGAGAAGGAGCCAGAAAACTGATTCATCTTACTCCTGCATTTTGTTGCCCTGTGACCAAATTTGTTGCATGAAAAATAGACACCTTTGAAAGAGGGATATCTTTGTGCATTAGGTTGTCTCACAGGTGGTTTCCTTTCAAAGTTTCTTGAATTTCCTTTCTACTTCCCTTTGTCTTTAGTCTTTTGATTGTCCTTTTAGCTTTCACCTAATTCATTTCCCAAGCCACCTTTTTCTTTATTTTTTTATGTCCTGCAAGTAGTTCTTCAAGCTTGTCAGAGCTAGAATTGAATTTGTTCTCATAGATTTTTTCCTTCTCCAGTTCTACTTTCAATTTTAATACCTCTTGTTCAAGTCTAGTGCATTCATCAGACTTGTTTTGCACCATTGTGTTCAGGGATACTTCAATTCTCTTCTTTTCTTCAACAAGCACTTTCAATTTGATGATCTCTTGTTTCTTCTGCTCACTCACTTCTCTATCTTTCATTTAATTTCTTCAATGGCTCTTTTAGTTTCTAGATACATACATTTCCTTCATCTACATTTTCTTTCAAGTCTCTATTTTCATTTTTTAGTCTTATCAAGATCTTCAAGTGCAGTTTGGAGTTCTTCTTTATCATGCATTTGATCAACCTTCAGGATCCTCCTCAAGTAGTTAATCCCTTCACCAAGGAACCAAAGCTCTAATAGTAATTGTTAAAAGGTGCAAGACAATTGAGAGGGGGGGTGAATTAGTTGTCACCAAATTCAAATATAAAACTCCTAACACTTATCAATTTTTGTGCAAACCCCAACCTTGGTACCTGCAAAACAACAAGAATAAACAAGTTAGACAAAAGATTGCAATCCAAAACAAGGATTCCCCATGAAATCCATTTACAACTTCAAACTAGGAAAGAAAATAACAAAGAACACAATGAAAATGATAAAACAAAGATTAAATCCTAATTAGATGTGCAAACTCATGATCCCATGGGGGAATTGGTGCCAATTTGATGTGAAAATTGGCCCTTTCCCAATTCCTATGATGCAAGCTTGATGTTTTGAAGATGATTGATCCACTTTATTGGTGAAGATTGAGAACTCCAAGCCAAAATCTGTAAAAACCTAGCTATGACTCAATGATAATGGATAAAATTCAAGAGATATTTGAGCATGGTAACTTTTCCTAGATTGTGGATGATGAAATGAGGATATGAGCTCTTTATTTATAGAATTCCAAAATGGATGAATGTCCAAATTTGAGCAATGTGGGACTAACATTCATCTAATGATATGATGCCACTTGTCAAGCTATGAATGGATGAAGGATGCGCAAGATTTGGGGTTTGTGCCAATAAATGCATAATTTTGAATTTCAAATTTATTGAAATGACATGCAAGAGGGAAGGGAAAATGCAATAAATGCCATTTTTCTCAAGGAAAAGGACATGTAAGATGAATTTATTGCCTTGTTGTATGTACATGTTGACTTGGAATTTTTGAATTCAAATTGAGAGAATATTCCAAAAGATGCCTTGTGAGGAAAATAGGGATTTAATAAATGAATTAAATCTGTTTTCATGTGCAACTTGCATTATCTAGAGGATGGGACATGAGATGAGATTAAATTAATCAAGGGTTAATTAATTTAATGAGAGAGATTATATGATGTGACCTATTTGACTCAAATTTATGGATTTATTTAAATCAACATAAGAGAGGAATATGACAAGAGATTAATTAAATAAGGATTTTGATTTATTTAATTAAAAAGAGATGGTGTTAGATTAAATCAAATAAGGTTTTAATTTATTTAATTTAGTGGATAGACTTTAGAGATTTAATCAAATAAAAATGATTATTTAATTAAATAGGGATAATTAGATCAGATGGATTGTTTTAATTAACAAGAGAGAGTGACTTAATTAGATAAAATGATTTATTTAATTAAGGGATGAAAGTTGATGAATTTAATCAGATAAGGAGATTTGATTAAATGGTTAGACCGAGGGATGATTCTGGAAGAAACAATGTTAGTAATCAAGATCAGATGCACAATTTCTATTGGTATATTTTATGTGTCTACATTTTTCCCCTTTTTGAAACAATGCACTCGTTGCATTGGTTCAAAGAATAAACGATCTCGATCAAGGCCAAAAATTTTGATATTCAAAAACTTGTCCCATTACTACCTGGCGGGAGAAAACATGCCATTATAATGCCCCCTCAAGAGATCGGACAAAATTTTTAATTTTTTGGGTGATCTCTCAAAAAAAGATGACAAAGTACCCTGTAGGTCTAAAAGGGCTCCGGGAGGCTAAAAAGGTGTCTAAACGCAATAAAAACAATGAAAAACAAGCCTCAACTGGACAAAAACCCTAATTTTTTGGCTTAAAAGGGGCTTGAGGGGTCACTTACAAGTGATTTTCACACACCTCCGCTAGCAACCTTGAGATTTGAGCTCTGACTCTCTGGTGATATGGTGCGACGACAACTTCCTCTACACATCACTAATCGAGTTCAGACATACCAGCGGCCACCTGGCATCAGGGCACCAGTATGTGACCCTTAACCAAGCTTCATCTTTTCATTTAATACCTTAATTAATACTTTAAAGGAGTGGCTCGCCTCCAGCAGCGCTATATAGCGCCACTCGGCATTCAAACTACGTCATGTGGTGTTGTTTTGTGCCACAGTGGTGTTGTTCAGAGTTTAAAAACTCTGACGCTGAGCTCGGGCTCGATAGGTCAGTTTGATAAAGATCACTGCGGCATCACCCATTTCATGAAAATTGCGATGCTGAGTGATAAAGTGCACTGCAACAGCGCCATATAGCTCTTTTTGGGCTCTAGCGTCAGAGTTTGAGTAAAATCAAACTGTGATGCCATCATAAACTGCACCACTGGGAAAGTTTCTGGAGTGTTTGACTAGGAATTTTTCAAAAAAAATTAACACGCTGACCTTCCTTGATGCAGGATGCGACGAGGGATCTCTACTCCCAGGAGCACTAGTCAAGAGATTTTGCTAGCGTCTTGCGGGACCTGAGCGACAGGGACCAGGATCAACTCAGGGTTGCAGGGTTGTGGCACATTGCGTATGCGGCACCCATGTGCACTCACCTAGGGATGTTATCAGCGCTAGCCGAGAGGTGGCATAGTAAGACGTCGTCATTTCATCTCCCCATTGGCGAGGCCACTGTCACTCTAGAGGATGTTTGGCGCATTCTACGATTGTCTATTCATGGCCGATGAGTGATATTTGATATGGATGAGGGGCACGAGGCCTACTACAGAGTCCTTGCCACACGGGACATCATCTTCTGTGAGGGCCATATAGAGCTAGAGCAATACAAGGTCATAGCACCTCCCTAGCGCTAGGCGATTGTGGCTATCATTTCGGGTCTTGTTGCCCTAGACAAACAAGGGAAATACTTCAGTCCCAGCTGGGGGTATTGCTGGGAGCGGATGGTCTGAGATAGGCCAGTTCATTTTGTATGGGGGCCTGTCCTTCTAGCTTCGCTTTACAGGGACCTCCATGAGTACGTTTATATGGACGACAGAGCGCTGGGGGCCTGAGTGACTTTACTTCATGTCTGGGCATGGGAGCACATTTCAATGTTGCGTCCACCTATCATTCCAGTTCCGATGGGGGAAAACAATGCCCTCGTGGCATAATACAGAGGTGGTGTGTCCTTTACACACACTGGTGAGCACAGGATCCCCTATTAGAGGCGGGTCTTAGACGAGATGCTAGTTTTCACTTGGCATTCATACCTTGGTTGGCCTAGATGGGCCAATGATGTTGATAAGCTATTTTACTGCCACCAAGATTAGTACATGTAGGGACGAGATCATACAATGATCGAGAGGTACCTACCCAGGTGCGTGCAGCGACAGTTCGGAGAGCCGCAGGATCGACTTGATGATGCCTATGTAGCTGTCTTTGCTCGTAGCATGACATAGGTGTCATGGGGACAATACATTCCTACCTCAGAGGCAGTCAATAGTTTTTGGTAGTTAGTAGCCTGACCGTGGGCCTACGATCAAGGTTTAGCAGATACAGGCACCACCCAAGCCTATAGGGATTGGTTATGACCTCCACTCCAGTTGACTATTCCAGGTGAGGACCTCGATTTGCACAGAGTTAGAGGCAGAGGGAGAGGACAAGGGTGAGGATAGAGGATTGATATTCGACAGGATCCACCAATTGTGCCCCGAGTCTCGCCAAGTCACAGAGATGTACACATGCAGGATCAGCAATAGGAGCCACCACGAGACAAGGATCAGCCTTGGGTGCAGCCACATGTGCAGCCATAGGGATAGGAAGATACTCGAGATGCGTTGATTGCGTAGTTACACACCTAGGTCCAGGCGATGACAGCAGAGAGAGATCAGGTGAGGGCTGAGAGAGAGCAGCTCAGAGTAGAGAGAGATCAGGTTGTGTAGCAGAGATAGGCTACAAAGCTACAACCAGCCACAAAGCTAGGCCGACGGCAATAGATAGAGAGTATGACAGCCTCCTCCTCCCAGGGTACAGTGTCACTTCGATCCTATAGGGATGCTATCTGAGAGGCAGAGTACTATAGATAGGTTTATCACGAGACTGTACCCAGAGCAAAGTGGGTCCCAGAGTATTCAGAGAGGGCCAGCCACAAACTAGCAGAGGGTCATGGTGACAGGGGCGAGGGCAGCATTCATAGGAATCAAGCTTGATCGAGATGATATATACATTTTGTGCCTTATGGGCTCATTTTTGATAGCCCGATGGGCCTTTTGTACCGATTGGCATATATGTATAGTGATCCAATTTATTCTTTGTACTATGACAGTGACATTTATGATATATATATATGAGTTGACCATGATTTTGATGTGATGTACCATGTTCTTCTTTATGCATGGATGGTTTATTTCTATATGCTTTGCAATGATGTCTTTATGGATGCATTTATTTCTAATGATACATGTGTTATGATTATGACTAACAGATCTATATTATGTTAACCTATGATATGAAAATGTGATGATCTATTTATGATAATGCAAATGCGATGGTCTGATATGTGAAATGATATGATCTATGGTGCACATGCAAAATGATATGTAAATTGTGTTAATGAATGGATGCATATATGAATTGTTTGTAATGAACTTTTATATGTCTATGCCAATGAATGTTTTATGATGTTATTTATGAGATAATATGGATGATGAAATATGAAATGTGATGGTCGTAATATGATGCTAATGAAATGGTGTTAATGCATAATTAGATGGTTTTATGAGATGCTTAGAATAACAAATGTTATTATCCTAAACGTAATAAATGATGATGTATGTGATGCAATGATATGTTAATGTGTAATGTAATGTGAACGTAAAGTGGGGAGATGATGTTATGCAAGTATGTATGCCTAATGAATTAAATGCTTATATACCTATTGTAGATGATTATGCAAAAATGATTATGAAATGCTTTCGTAGATGCTATGTGATGATTTATATGATAGATGGTAATACAAAATGGTAGTGAAATGTAAATGAGTGTTTATGCAATGATTGATATAATGTCCTGGATGCACCTATCTATGAAAAATGTTTATGATAAACTGTTTATATGATGATGGATATGCAATGTGTATGTTTCCTATATGATATGTTTATGTAATATGCCCATGATTTGTGAATGTAGGATCGATGACGATGATGGTGATGATGGTCAACTATCATAGTACCTTGGTAGTGTGGTTAGTAAGAAAAGAAGTCATTTCAACAAGACACAAGATGATGCAAATGCAAATGATGATGATGATGATTACTTGCCGAGGAATTGGGATTTTCAAAGGGAAAAATTTTCTTATGTTTGATAACACATGTGGTATGATGCATCAAGGTATAGAAAACCAGGATGGCACTGTACCCAATGAGATGAACTTTCACTTGACAAGCAGATAGGAGTATTTTTGTTCACACCTGACATACGAAAACCTTGCTAGGATGCACTTCAGAAGTTTTAGGCACCTCGGACCAAAACACGGACAGGTAAACCTATCCATGCAATAGTCAACAAGTTTCCCTACACCTCTTCCATACATACCTAACAAAGAAAGTATTAACCGAGGTTATATTACAAGAACATCCAACAAGCATAGCAGACAAAAGATAATGATCGTTGCCTCATTCCTATTTATCTAAATCCTCTATTTTTTATGATATCATTGAGATGTCCTTGGAATGAGCGCAAATAAGATAAGTCAAAAGATAAAGACTAAGTAAACAAACAAACTAATGCTCTTCAATACCGCTAACAGAAAGAGGATGTGTTTTCTAAGGATCATAACTAAAACTTATTGCCAAAAGATAATGCCCATTATAGGAAGGATTCATCCTAGGACATGTTAGTGGATGGTGGCATGTTGTTTCGTTTATCCAAAGTGTTCTATGGGATGATTGATATGGGACCAACTAGATGATAAGTTACCAATACGAAGAGATGACCAACTTGCTTACGCGCTGACTTAGACTTAAGACTTGACGTTTTTGGGTTTTTACTTTTAAGCTGCTAGAATTGTTTCCAACTGTTTCACTAAAGGTTGAGGATGACGATCAGTTTATTATGGATGGTGTTATTGTGGGTGCAAGCGAGATGAGGTGGATGGATTTTTTCAAATATTTGGATGTTTTTGGGGTTTTGTAATGTTTTGAGGCTGTTTTTGGTATTTTTTTGAGATTTTGCAAATGTTTTGATTTTTTGATTTTCCAATGTTTTTGGGATTTTTTGAGTTTTCGACCAAGAGGATAACCTAAAGACCTATCTTAGGGGTCTCGAGGGCTGATCAATAGATTAGCCTTGGCTACGTTATACATGCAGAGACCATGTAGTTCGACTGACAACCTGACCGATTTACACATGATGATATACATGATGAGATGTTAGTTTATTATGACGGACTCGTAAAGGACTGACCTAAGTGTCTCGGGGGATGATCAAAGATCAACCTTGCCTACGTTCAAGCTCTGAGACAATGTAGTTCAACCAGACGACTCTATTTTTTGACTTTTTGAATAACTTTTTGACCTGTTTTTGGATTTTGATATGTTTTGATGTTTTTGGATTTTTGGATTTTCTAATGTTTTTGGATGGGATTTTCTAATTTGAGGACCTTAAGATTATACACGAATCTAATCCAATAAGACCATGCCCCTAGCATGTTGTAATAGACTACT
Organism: Sequoia sempervirens; assembly: GCA_007258455.2. Classification (NCBI taxonomy): domain Eukaryota; kingdom Viridiplantae; phylum Streptophyta; class Pinopsida; order Cupressales; family Cupressaceae; genus Sequoia; species Sequoia sempervirens. The sequence goes on along the minus strand of VDFB02047397.1, from coordinate 42,297,411 downwards.
TTGATAAAGGTAGGAAAAACTAACCTTAAGGATGGGCTGAGTAGTACTAGGAGGGATCATGATCCGAAAATAGGACCAATCTATGTTGCAGATGCGATTGGATGAGTGATGGATGGAGATCTGGATATGATGGATGGTGGAAGCGAAATGGAGGGATGATGCCGAACAAGCCGTAAAGCTCCTGGTGGATGGAAAGTTCTTATTTATGCAAGGCACCTATTTGCTAGGTTTTCACCAAGGTACTTGCCCAAAGTGCCACCATGTGGTTTTCACTAGAGGATAATTTTTTCTTTTTACTATTTTTTATCCTTTTTCTCATTTTTTGCTTTTTTGATTTTTTTGTTGTCACCAAGATGCCTGTTTGCCAAGTTTTCACCAAGGTAACCATTTTTTAGGTCATTTTCTAATTTTTTTAGATTTTTGGTTCTATACCTTGAAAGATTTAGGCATAAAACTTTTTGAGATGGGAGCTATTCATGGGATCCTGCAAAGGTTCCCCTTCAGGTGTTGATAATTGATATGCCCCTGATTTGTGACTTGTTGTGATGAAAAATGGTCCCAGCCAATTGGGTTCAAAATTGCCTTTGCTGCTTGGGTTTGGAACATTCTTCTAATTTTCTTTTAAGACTAGTTCTCCAACTTGGAATGTCCTGCTTCTGATTTTCTTATTGTAGCTTCTTTTGAGTCTATTTTGATAGACTTGCAAATGATTTAAAGCATCAATACGTCGCTCATCCAGTAGCTCCAACTTGTTCAATCTTGACACTTAGTATTCTTCATCAGTGATGAGGTTTTGTAGTGATACCCTGAGGGATGGGAGCTCGATCTCAATGGGGAGTACCACTTCTGATCTGTAGACCAAGGAGAAGGGGGTGGTGCCAGTGGGTGTGCGGATGCTGGTTTGATAGGCCCAAAGGGTGGGATTAAGCTACAGATGTCATTCACAACCTGCATCATTGACTATTTTCTTGAGGATTTTTAAAATGGTTTTGTTTGTAGCTTCTGCTTGGCCATTGCCTTGGGGATAGTACGGGGTGGAGAAGCGATGTTGGATTTTGAATTTCTCGCACAAGTCATGGACATCTTGATTCTTGAATGGTGTCCCATTATCTGAGATAATGGCTTGTGGGACACCATAATGATAGATGAGATAGTTTAAGATGAATTTTGAGATCTGCTTCCCAGTTATATACATCATGGGTATGGCCTCCACCCACTTTGTGAAGTATTCAGTTGTGGTTATGATGAATTTGTGGCCATTGGATGAGGTGGGTGTGATTTTCCCAATGAGATTGAGTCCCCACTATGAAAAGGGCCATGGTATGACGATAGGATGAAGCTCTTGAGCTGGAGCATGGATGAGGTCCCCATGCTGCTGACATTGTAGACACCTTCTAGCATGATCATGTGCTTCTCTTTCCATTGTGGGCCAATAATACCCCATCCTCAACAGTTTCTTGGCTATGGTCATTCCACTTGAGTGTGAACCATAGATACCATTGTGTACTTCGGTTAGAGCGGCTAATGCCTACTCAGAATTTAGGTAGCATAGTAGGGTACCTTCTATGCTTCTACGATATAGGGTATCACCTAGGATGACAAATCTGGATTCCTTTTTAACAAAGGTTCATTTTAGGTTTGATGGCAGGTCAGCGGGTATCACTCCTATTCGAAGATATGTGTAGATGTCATGGTACCAAGGATCAAAGGGACCAATGATTTCACACACGAATTCTGATTTTGGTACCTTGAATGTGAGAATGAGAAGCTGCTCAATCAAGAATTCATATTTTCAAAAATTGTTGGGGATGTCCAATAGGGACCCAATTGTTGCCATGGCATCTGCTGCTCTGTTGTTGGTTCTAGGAATCTGCTCAAATGTTATTTCTATAAAATATTTCTTGAGAGTCTCCACCAATTTTTTGTATGGAGTGAGCTTGTCATCCTTAGTCTGATATTCATTATTGACTTGATTTATGATCAACTGAGAGTCTCCATACACTTTGAGAACCATGATGTTCCATTGCACTGCTATCCTAAGACCTATAGTCAAAGCCTCGTATTCTGCAATGTTGTTGGTGCAAGGAAATGCCAGTTTGTATGACCTTGGTATGCAATCCCCTTGTGGGGTAATGAAGAAGACACCAACTCCTGATCCATGTTGCGTGTATGAGCCATTGAAGTATAGTTTCCAGTGGTCAGCTATGTTGAGGTTAAAAATGGATTCATCTAGAAACTCTGAGACAAGAGGATTCTCAGAATAAATAGGTGCTTCTGCTAGTTGATCTACAATAATTTGACCCTTAATTGCTTTCCGCTCTACATACTCGATGTCATACTCTGACAGTATCATCACCCATTTTTCCATTCTTCCTATGAGCATTGCCTTTGATAGTAGATACTTGAGGGGGTCAATTTTGGCGATGAGCTTTATCTTGTGTGCCAACATGTAATGTCTAAATTTTTGTGATCCAAACACTACTGAAAGGCATGCTTTCTCAATGAATGAGTAGCTTAGCTCATGACCAACCATTGTTCTACTAATATAGTAGATAGCCCTTTCTATTAAATTTTTTGTCATGCTGAGCTAAGAGAGCTCCAAGGGCTGCTATTGTTGCTGACATGTATAGAATCAATGGCTTTCATGGGATGGGTGGCATTAAGATTAGTGGTGTCAGTAGGTATTCCTTGATTTTGTTCAATTCCTCTCCACACTTGGTATCCCATTTGTACGCTACTCCCTTGTGGAGTAGGTGAGAGTATGGGTTCTATTTATCTGCCAGTTGTGCTATGAACCTTCTAATGGATTGGAGCCTTCCTTGGAGACCTCTCAGTTGTTTTAATTTCTTTGGTGCTTCCATTTCGAGGATTGCTTTCACTTTTGTTGGATCCACCTCAATACCCCTCATTGATACTATATATCCTAGTAGTTTACCTAATTGTACGCCGAAGACACACTTCTTGGGATTTAGTCTAACTTTGTACTCCTCCAATCTATCAAAGATGGCACCTAGGGTTGCTGTGATCTTTTCTCTTTTTGGACTTAGCTAGGATATTGTCAACATAGTCTTCAACTGTTTTATGGATCATGTCATGGAATATCAATGTCATGGCCCTTTGATATGTTGCTCCTGCATTCTTTAGGCCAAACGGCATCATGTTCCAACAGTAGGTCCCCCATGGACAAGTGAATGCCATCTTATGTTGATCTTCTTTTCCTATCATGATCTGATTGTATCCTGAAAACCCATCCATTAGTGATAGCATCTCATGTCCTGCTATCATGTCTACTATCATGTCAATGTTGGGAAGTGGGAAATCATCTTTTGGACATGCTTTGTTCAAATCTTTGAAGTCTGTGCAGATTCTAATGGCTCCATCAGGTTTTGAAACAGGTACCAAATTTGACACCCATTCTGGATAATCGATTGGTTGGATGAATCCTGCATCTAACAACTTTTTGAGCTCCATTTTGACCAATAAGGTGATTTGAGGATGCATTTTTCAAAGCTTTTGCTTGACCGGTTTTGCTTCTGGATACACTGCTAAGTGATGAACGACAGTCTCTGGATCAAGCCCTGGCATGTCAGCATAACTCCATGTGAAGTTTATTTTCATTTCCCTTAGGAATGTTGCTAGGAGTTCTTGCTCTTCTGATAATACTGATTCTGCATAGAATGTAATATATGAGGTCTCCTCAGTTCCTAGGTTGACAGGATTGCATTTTTTGGCCAAGACTGCTGACTTTTCCTGATGAATAGCTCTTAAAGGAAGATTGAATCCTTCATCCTCGGGTGCCTCAGAGAGGTTTTCACTATTGGATACATCCTTTCTTTTTACTTTTTTCTTGTCAGAGATTGGCATAGTGTGGTTTTCACTCAAGGACTTAGATATGATTCTTAGTTTCTCACTTTTGCGACTGAAGGATTCAATCATTTCCCCATAATAGGAATGTGTTTCCAACTCCATTATAAACCCTGCCTTGTGATCCCCTTCTGCAATGTTGTCCCACAATCCCATGAATTCTAAGAGTGCCTCATCATTTTTGAATGTATCAAGAATTGGTGGTCCTCGTTGGTCGTAGTCAATGAGTTGGGGATATACTAAGCGGATCTCATGATTTTATTGGTCTGGTTTGAAGGAGAGGGTGCTAATCATGCAAAGGGCGGTATCCTCAAATAACCTAGGTAGATTGGTCATGGTATCCTCATCATCGCTACTAATATAGGCCTTAGTTATAAAGTTATGTATGTCTCTAGCTGTGGATATTGGTGAGTGTACTTCTGGTGCTATTGGCTGAGGAGAAATATTAACCGTTCTAACTGGAGGACTTTGACCACATATGGTTATACTCAGAGGGGTACATCCAAGGCCAAGATTTTTTATGGGTCGCGTCTCTATCATGATAGGTATTGTGAGCTCATTATCATTTTGTCCCAGTCTTTGATTTCTATCATAGCCCATTGCGAGCATCATTTGTAGGCCCTTGCTTGTCTCATCCATTGGTAATTCAGGTGTCGGTCTTTCATCTTGATACAACATGTGGGATGGATCTGCTTCAATAACCTCCTAGCCAAGGTCTCCCCATCTTTTGAATTTAGGATAGTCTTTAGGAAATATTTGTGATGTGGAAGCTTGGTTCTCTTGTGGACGTCCGTGTGATCTAGGAGATTGTGGTAACTCTCCTATCAAAAAAGCATTGTTAGGGAGCTTGTAGCTTCCACAATCGTCCTCTTGGATGATGAGCTTGATGTCAGAGATGGTAGGAATGGTGGGAGAGACTGGTGTCTCTATCGCAGAAGTGGACACGAGAGTGGCAGGGTCAATGTATGGTGTTGATGGGCCATCATCATTTTTTGGCACTTTGGGGATTTTGTAATACTTTTCTTCAATATTTTTGCAATATGAGAAAGGTTCGGGATCTCCATGGACAATAACTTCTTGTCTGTTATATGTAAATTTCACACATTGGTGGAAGGTTAATGCTATGGCTTTCATCGCATGGATCCATGGGCATCCCAGGAGGATATTATATGGCAAGTCGAGGTCCAAGACCTGACAAGTGGTTTCCATGAGAGTCAGCCCTACCTGAATGGGGAGTTTAATTGTTCCTTGAGACACTCTTTCTTGGTCATCATATGCTCTTATCGTGATGCCCTTTCCTTTGTCAAGGGAATCTTCTAATATTTTCAACTACTTGATGAGGCTTAGGGAACATATGTTCAAGCCTACACCTCCATCCACCAAGACCCTTTTGATTTTTCTCTTGTGTACAATGGCTTCCAAGTGAAGTGCATGGTTGTGAGATGGTTGGGCAAGGAAATCTTGGTCAGAAAATGTAAGGAGATTAGGCGTTATGATATTTCTGACCATAGCTTGGAATTGCTCCACATCGAGATCTGTTGGGACAGTGGATGAGGCCAATGCTTCTTCAAGGATCTTCCTATGGGCGGATGATATTTTTAGCAACTCCATGATGGAGATTTGTGTTGGCATTCTCTTGAGTTGATTTAGGACATTGTAGCCATGCAGAACAGATCTAGATGAAGGGGCTCTATTTGGTTGGGATGATCCTGTGATGGTGACTTTTCCGCCTCTTGTGGTGACTCCACAATCTTCGGCATGGGTGCCCTTGATGGTGATGACCATGCAGTCTTCATTTAGGGAGGCAACGACTATTTCATACACATTATTTACATTGCCCTTCCCTTTGTCATTTTTATTCCCTTTGTTTCCATGATTCAACATCAGATTCATGTATATTTTAAGATCTTGATTTCCCATAGGTTGTTCCACATTTATGATTTTCTTATCGATGAGATCTTGGATGATGTTTTTGAGTCTCATGCAACTGTTTGTGGTATAACCTTTGATTTTATGAAATTCACAAAGTTGATTCTCGTTATACCAAGGAGGTTTGACATATGGTTCTTGGTAATTCTCAAATGTAGGAGGCTTGATGAGTTTTTCATTGATCAACTTTTTCATTATGTCCTCAAGTGGTTCCCCAAAAATGGTGTATTTTGGTTTGGGATAATTTTTGCTTTGAGGTGGTCCCCTTTGGTCATTGAGATTATTGATGGTTGGATTATCGTTGGCTTGGTGTGTTGTGTGATGGTGGTTTTGGTGTTGAATTTGGATTTGTGGTGCGGATGTATGTTGGCGAGGGGCACTAATGACCACCTTGGTATCGACGATACCATCATTAGTAACATTTTTGTTCCTTTCCCACGTGTGAGGTTTATCATTGTAATTTGATGGTGGGTGGTTATTTTGTTGTTCATGGTATGATGTTGATTCCACAGGTTGAGTCATAAGGGCTCTTTCAATGTTGAGCACCTTGGATATGAATTGATCATATGTGGTGATGCCCTGAACCTTGAGATGAAATGCCAAGTGACCTTCAAGGTTGATATGACGGTGCAAACTTGTTGTTCTTCAAGCATGGTCCACTTGCTCCGATTGGCCTTGGATCACCATCATTGTAGGAATGAGGTGAATGATTCACCATTTCCTTGTTTTAGAGCTGAGAGTTCTTCGAGACTAACATCCATTGCAATGTTGCATGCATAATTTTTAATGAATGTGTCCCTAATTTCTTGGAATGTTCTAATGCCTGAAGGTAAGCGAGAGAACCATTCTATAGCATGGCCTACCAAGCTCCTAGGAATAGCCACATTAGATAAGTATTGTCATATGCGACCTCCATGCAATGAACCTGGAATTCCCTGATGTGATCTTTAGGGTTTCCCATGCATCGATATTTGTCAAATTTGGGGATTTCGAATCCCTTGGGGAATGGTTTCATTATTAAGCTCCTATCAAATGGTTAGGGACACAAGTTGCTTGGTGTTTTGGTTGTTCACCTTGATTGAAGGTCGAGCACTTGTTGCGAGAGCAACCTGAGTTGTGTCATCACATCATTTTGCAGATCAGGGGGGATGAAAGTGTTTTGGGGTGTTTCAATCATGGGTTTGATGGGTGGGTTGGTCGGTGTGTTATTTGATGGTATTTGTATGTTCTAGTGAGTGAGGTAGGCTTCCACCTACTTTTGTATTAACAATGCTTATTGTTGATCTTGTTGTTGTTGCACTAAGATTTGTGCTTGTTCTTGTTCTTGTTGTTGTTCCAACAACGCTTGTTGTTGTACTTGTTATTCCAACAATGCTTGTTGTTGGGCTGCCAATTCTGCTGCTTCTTGTTGTTATTGATATTGCTTTATTGCTTGTTGATATGCTTGCAATTGCGCTGCTTGTCTTTGTGCAAGAAGTTGTGCTTCATATTGGGTTTGTTGTGCCTAATATTGAGCTTGTGCTTGAGCTTGCATTTGTGCTATTTGTGCTTGTGCTACTTGTTTTTGCAATAGAAGTTGTGCTTGATCAACCCTTTCTGCTTGCAATGCTTGGGCGGCTTGTTTTTGTTGTTGTTGCAATAATGCTTGGGCTTGTTGCGCTTGTAAGGCGGCATGGGCTATTTGGGTGGCTTGTGCAGCTTACTGAGCAACAAGTTGTTCATCTTTTTATTTCTAAACTTGTTGGTATCCTCTTTGGAAAGCAGCTTGTAATACCACGTCGTATTGGCTTGATGTGGTGGAAGTTGGTGGTGGTGGAGGTGGTGGTGGATTTGGAATGGTGTTTGTGAAGGTGGTGTTGATGTTTTGCATTATGGATGGTGCTATTGATATGGTTGGTCCTTGGGAGACCATGCTTTGTGATGTTAAGGGGGTGTTTGATGATGTTTCCATTGCTTGTGTGTTTGTCGTTTGTTGCGATATCAATGACAAATTTTGAGTGTTTGGTGTAATGATTTGATTGATATTTGGGATAGTGGTTTGATTGATATTTAGTAGAGGGGGAAGCCCTAAACCAAGGAGTGGTGTGGATGATAATGGAAATGGTGTGAGAGGTGGAAATGTAAGGGTTGTTAGTTGTGAAAATGGTGTAGTGTCGAATTTCCCCCCTGGTCCGAACATATCTCCCTCTTCTTGCGAATTTGTGAGAAGAGGTGTTTGAGGTGTTGCATGAAAAAATGATGATGATGGATCATGATAGAAGGTCAGAGGAACATTTTTGTGTAATTGGTTTTGGGGTATGTTTCTTCCAAGGTGGTGTTTGCATCCAAATTTTGATTATTAACAAGGGGGTGTTTTTGAATTGCATTAAGAAATGCACTTCCCTTATTAACATTGGGTTGGGTTGGAGCAAACGATGTTGTGATTTGCGGAATGTTTTCCATGATGTTTTGAGATGGGGGTGTACATGAGATGGGGATGGTGGATGAGATTAGAGGAAAAGATGTCTCCACTATAGTACTCACATCAAAATACGAAGGTAACTTGGCCCCTTGTTTTTCTAGCTCAAGCATGTATAACGAAGGGTTGACCCTCATCATGATGTTGATGATTCTATGGTTGTTTAGATTTTGGAACATTTCAGTCATTTCCTCATGAGACATTCCAAAATTAAGGTTCTCTCCTTGGTTTTCTTCTTGCAGATTTTGCGATGATGAGAGGGTCAAAGGATTACTTGATTCAGCGGGATTCATTTATGCATTTGTTTGGCTAAGATCACTTCAAGCGGGTGTTTCTTTGTTGGCTTCCATACTCTTCTTGTATTGAGATCTAGTTAGAACCATAAAACAAGGATCACTCTTCAAGAATATGGGAGATGAATCTCTTGATTCTTTGGATCGATTTTTATTTTATGCTCAAAGTAGAAAGTTTTTAGGATGCCTTGAGGATCAAAGGTGATGATATGATGTTGATGTTAGGGATGGATGATACGGATATTTTTGGATTTTGATAAATCTTGAATGAGATACTAGGCTTTTATGACTTGCAGATTTTGATTTTGATTTGTTTTTGGATTTAGGATTTTGTCCTTGGTTTTGATTTTGATTTTGATTTTGAACAAAAAGACCCTAAGATGTTTGATGATGATCTAAGGGATAGCTTTACTCAAAGGATGATGCTTTGAATATGTGTGAGGAAAAGGATGCATCTACCCACACCTATTCAAACAAGATGATCATTTCACTAAGTATATGAAGAAGGATTCATCTACATATACTAAGCTAGACAAGATGATTTTGATAACTTTGACTAAGCATATGCAAAAGGATGCATCTACACATACCTAGCCAAAGGTGTTTTTTAATAATTTTTTCAAGGATTTAGTCTCAATGATTTTGATGATTTTGATTTTTCCACAAAGCCTAGTATTTAAGGAAGATTTCAAGATTTATCAAAAGGTGATGATGATATGATGTTGTTTTGATGTTTTGGAGGATGGAAGAAAAATATTCTGATTTGCTTTTGATCCTAAGATGAACCTAAAAAGGACACTTTGTTTTCCTAGACCTAGGTATTGAAGAGTATGCAAATGCTTCCTAAAGACATTTGTAACCAAGAAATGATTTCATTTGAACATTCATTTTTGGATTTCCAACCAATGACTTTTTCTTTGGGATTGTGAGTCTTCAACACATATGAAAGTTCATTTTTCTTAGCTTTGCTTAATGACTTTATTTTACCAAAAACACTTTCTTCGATTAGGTTTTCAAACTAAGATGTCCAATGTCTTAATTTCTTCAAACCCCACAATTTATGTTATGTGGAAATTCAATGAATTTAAGGCAAGGGTTTTCCTATTGTTTACTTAAGGAGACAAATAGAGATATAACCCAATGCTTAGAAACCTCTAAGGATGTGAATACCAAGGGAAAGCAATAACATATGGATTGAGTCAATTGTATTTGTCTTCAAAAGGTTTTGAAATTTGGATGAGGTTCAAGTGTTTGTTTGCATGGTGTTTTCGATCAAGCAATGCATTTTGTAACCCAAGAATAAGTACAATCCTATGGATGTGTAAGACAATATTTGTTGGATTCCCACTTGGACAAGTCTAGCTACACTTATCTTTAGCTAATGGTTAGATGCTTGACCCCACTGACTCCCCTCCATGACACTCACTTGTACGGGGCAGCCAAGCATCAATACCCATGAAAATCCCATGGCATGTTTTCCATTTCTACTAGAAGACCGTAAAACTTTGGGGTGGCTTCAGAACAATTGTTCTTGCACCAATAAATAGATTAAAGGATTTTGGAAAATTCTAGCACATGGGTTTTAGTAAGGACTTTCTGTTCGTGGAGATTGACCCATACAACAAGAGTCCCCTTTTGGATCCATCTTGTTGGAATTAACTGTATGATATTGGTGTTTACTCCAATATCCACATTTATATACAGTTGGAAATACTCTTGGCTTTAGAGTGTTACCAGTTGAGTCGTTCCCTTGGGTGAGTACTTTTTCCCCAAGGTAGGCCCTCTAGGATAAACAAAAGCGAATGAAGAACAATATTTGTAACTCGATCAATCCTTGTTGGAAACAAAGAGAGAGAATATATGCAACAATGCACCCACTCACACTCACACAAGATGTTCAATTTTAAACCCAAATCAAAGTGTGGAGGTGATTGCTTTGTCTCACCCTAAAGTCATGAAAAAAGCCTTTTGATTCTCAAGATCGCTATAAAGTGCGAGAAAAGCGCATACATCCTTTTTCAATGGATTTAGTTTATGTAAGCCCTCACAAAAAACAAAGTTACACTTGTTCTTTTTAAATCCCCAAAGCAAAATATGAGTTCTTTTTAAGCAAAAGAACACAAGTGGAAGATACCTTGTTCAATTGTTAATCCAAGAAACAAAATCTAGTAAGTTGTGATCCTAAAATTCATTTTAGCCTTTGCAAGAAGAAATTGAAAGGTAATTTTTAAACCCAAACAAAAATTAGTGTCCTAAGAATAAAAGGATAACAATTTCTTAACCAAGTGCTAAGCAAACACTAAAGTGTTTAAAAACACTTTGATTTGACTAACATCCTTCTCATGCTTCTCCTTTCTTCAATTTTGATTTCCAAACTACAAGGAAGAAAACCTAGTCAGATTCTGGAAAATATAGAAATTAAACAGCAGAAAATAGAAGACACATTAATCATAAATCAAAAGCACGTGCTAAAAATAAAATTTTCCCTTTTTACTGTCTCCCAGCGTCGCAATTTAATTTTTGAGCGGTACTCTCACAGTGCTGCTTACCAGTCAACATCGCTCTATGTCAGGACAAAGAGCTCAACTACATCGCACTTTTCACCCAGCGTTGCAATTTCCTTCCATTGTTCATAGTTTTTGAAAATTTGAAAATTCCTGCAACTCAACAAGTCCAACTACGGAGTTTAAAAATCAAATATTTTGGTGGGACGAGTCTAGCATCACAGTTTTAATTTTAAGCTGTGCCATATAGCGACAGTGAAGAGTCAACAGTGCCAAAATAGTGACGTTGAGCTCCCAGCATTGGAATTTTTTGTGTGTGAGTGAAAACGTGGAAATTTTAAGAAAAGATGAGAAAGAATGATTTCAATCCCTCCTTCTAGTGCCAAATGTGCAAACCCCAACCTTGGTACCTGCAAAACAACAAGAATAAACAAGTTAGACAAAAGATTGCAAGCCAAAACAAGGATTCCCCATGAAATCCATTTACAACTTCAAACTAGGAAAGAAAATAACAAAAAACACAATGAAAATGATAAAACAAAGATTAAATCCTAATTAGATGTGCAAACTCATGATCCCATGGGGGAATTGGTGCCAATTTGATGTGAAAATTGGCCCTTTCCCAATTCCTATGATGCAAGCTTGATGCTTTGAAGATGATTGATCCACTTTGTTGGTGAAGATTGAGAACTCCAAGCCAAAATTTGTAAAAACCTAGCTATGACTCAATGATAATGGATAAAATTCAAGAGATATTTGAGCATGGTAACTTTTCCTAGATTGTGGATGATGAAATGAGGATATGAGCTCTTTATTTATAGAATTCCAAAATGGATGAATGTCCAAATTTTAGCAATGTGGGACTAACATTCATCCAATGATATGATGCCACTTGTCAAGCTATGAATGGATGAAGGATGTGCAAGATTTGGGGTTTGTGCCAATAAATGCATAATTTTGAATTTCAAATTTGTTGAAATGACATGCAAGAGGGAAGGGAAAATGCAATAAATGCCACTTTGCTCAAGGCAAATGACATGTAAGATGAATTTATTGCCTTGTTGTATGTACATGTTGACTTGGAATTTTTGAATTCAAATTGAGAGAATATTCCAAAAGATGCCTTGTGAGGAAAATAGGGATTTAATAAATGAATTAAATATATTTTCATGTGCAACTTGCATTATCTAGAGGATGGGACATGAGATGAGATTAAATTAATCAAGGGTTAATTAATTTAATGAGAGAGATTATATGATGTGACCTATTTGACTCAAATTTATGGATTTATTTAAATCAACATAAGAGAGGAATATGACAAGAGATTAATTAAATATGGATTTTGATTTATTTAATTAAAAAGAGATGGTGTTAGATTAAATCAAGTAAGGTTTTAATTTATTTAATTTACTGGATAGACTTTAGAGATTTAATCAAATAAAATTGATTATTTAATTAAATAGGGATAATTAGATCAGATAGATTGATTTAATTAACAAGAGAGAGTGACTTAATTAGACAAAATGATTTATTTAATTAAGGGATGAAAGTTGATGAATTTAATTAGATAAGGAGATTTGATTAAATGGTTAGACCAAGGGATGATTTAGGAAGAAACGATGTTAGTAATCAGGATCAGATGCACAATGTCAATTGGTATATTTTACGTGTCTACAACTTCACAACCACACTATTATGTTATTAAGTATGAGCATGAGATGTAGATAACATAAAGTAAAATCAACACAATGAACACCAAATTTTACATGGAAAACCCAATAAGGGAAAAACCACAGTGAGGATTAATTCACAATATAAAGTGATAGCAAAACTGAATACAAGATGCTCACTGCCCACGATAGGACTCACTATCCAGATACAAAGGCTCACTTCCTATAGAAAGATTACAAAACAAAATTGGATTTGCAACCGAAATGAACTCATGAGAGTGCACCTAACATGTGCTAATACAATTCCAGTGATGTTCAATAGACTGACTTAACACAATTCATCATTTTCTCACTTCTTCACATTCACATTCACAACTATCTCATCTATATCAATCTTCAAAAACTATCCAATATATATACTCAATCTATCCACAAGCATTAATTAGGTTGGATTAATTAGATGCAATCCTTGTTTACTAAAAACACCAACTGTTGGCTTTAGACATTCAAAAAATATTTCCAGATAATAAATCAAAACATGTAGCACACTTTATCGTGTCAACATAGACCTAAGATAGGTCACACATATATCTATACAAAAATTAATTCACCATATCACCAATTATCCATAAAGTTGGTCAAAGATAGGCTAAATAGAAAAGTGTAATCAACAGAATGATACCAATACACCATATGAGCACTAGAGCATGAGAGATTCTAAACGTACATGCTTTCAATATCTATAGACCATTTCCCAAAACTGCAAGTAGCAACTATCAGCTGCAGAGGATTGCGGACCAAAATATCAGAGGGTGTAAACTGTTTACTAGTTTAGATACTAGACCAAAATACTGGATCAAACACTGACTTAGTCTTGCAGTCACAACTTGTATAACATGGTGACATCATTGACAACACAAAATTGTATTGTTAGCCATTCTTCTTCATTCTTCCAACAAACATCACCTTATAATTAATTAATCATTAATTAGTTATTAAGTCTTTTATTAATTTATTCACTTAAGCTAAACTTAGGATTTTTTTTTATTATTAGATTGGGCTAAATATAGTTCAAGTTGTTTGATTTCATGAGATTAAGACACTTGTCATAATCTAATCAAATCCTCATGTAGGGTTTTTTTTTCCTTTTATAAGGATTCACATTCACTGTAATAATTAATCCAAGTATTCATTATTCAATACAAAAGGTATATCATATAATTTTTTGTATCAATTATTTCTCTCTTGGTTGCATAAAAAAACAGTTTTTTTCATCTCTCCTATGTGATATGTATTTTATTTTTAGGCGATTTCTAGGAGTTGTGGGGTTTACTATCAACTCCAACATGAAAAAAGAGCACCAAATTGTGACTTCCTATCTAAATTTTGAGAGATTTGTCTTTGAGGGAAAAATTGGCTCATCCTAGGGAAAAATGGGCATCATCATTGGTTCCACAATGGCTAAAAATTCTAAGATCACCTACTATTTTGTCAAATTTGGAGTAGTTACAAGATAAAAATTAGGGGTTGCACAAATCCCAAATAATTTCATATAGTCATATGGATCCATAAAGATCTATATGACCATAAAAACCTATCATCATGTGCACTTATGCAAGTTCCTTATTATGAAACAGGTTAAAAAAATTAATTTAATTTTTTTACAAAAATTAGCTTTCAAAAAAAATAAAAAAGGAAAAAGCATGTCAAAAAATAATCAAAGTAGGCGAACATGCCAATGTAGGTCCTATACAAGTAGAATGGGCTCATTTAAAAATCTAGTGGTAGGGAGTGTGTGCCACTAGGCCACTATGACAATTCCTGACAACCCACCATTTTCTAAGGGCATATCTTGGTAAGACCATCAACCCCCGTTGGTTGATCAACTAACATCAATGGTGTTTTCCCTACCGTTGACGATCTGTCATCCCTAACCAACAACTTTCCAAACTCCTCAGCACTAGAAAAAAATCAATATTAGCAAAATATATTGGCATGATAGTGACTCAAATTTTCAAGAATGATAGGCAACATTCAGTGAAGAATATTCAAAGAATCACGATAATATATTAGTTATCAAAAAAATTCATTCGATCAACAATTCTTTTTATAAATGAGGAATATTCCTAGAATATTCTTGTTGATGTCATGCCTACACCAACATGACATCAACCATATGATAAAGTACTCAACTCCTCTCCTAGCCCCCATTTCCCCTAAAGGTTTTATTTTTTATGGAATAACTTGGGCATACAATTTTAAAATCAGACAAATGAGATATCATCAAAAAGTTGGTTCCAAGAACTTTCTAGTGTTGTAGGCCTTGCTATCATTTTTTTCTATGGGTTTATTTTATTCCTAGTCAAATTTAGATCATCATTTTGTGCTTCCTAGCTCATGTAACGTTTTTCCTATATCTTCTATTTTTGAAATTCTAACAGTATTGGAAAGGTATTTTATAGATCTATAGATCCATTCATGCACCCTTTCTAGAATCTTCTCTAGGTACATTTTATTCATTTTTTGTGATTTCGCATTTCTATCAATTACTTGGATATCTTGGCACTTGGAAAGAACATTTTTACATTAGATGACTTCATTTGATCTACTTTATATGTACTAAGGTTATTTGTGTCTAACTATTGAATTTGAGGAATTAGCTTGGGTTCTTTTTCCATCCATTTATGGTCATCATGGAAAATGATAACTATGAATCTTGGCAACGCAACATCTTGACACATCTTAGGTGGTTTTATCTTTTTCCATATCTATATGGACTCATACCTATATTAGACACACTAAGGAGTTATTCAACATGTGGTTTTATTAGTGTTCACGTTGTATGGATTATTTGTTTTAGTGTTGATTCTTACACTGTGTGCTATATTGGACATTGATTGTCCCCACACACTTTGGACTCGACTTTGGGAGATCCACAGAGACCCTCATATCTCTCCATTCTCATAGGATTCTACTATAGATTGTCACATTCCTCTTGTAGATTTAGATTGTATACCCTTTGATGATGATAGTTTAAAGGAGCTTGAGTATATCACAGGTCTTGCATGTTCTAATGAGTCAAAGGCTTGTCCTCATGTTCCCACTCTTTAGATCAATACTTCATCACCATCATTTGTTGTTCCTAATTAGCTTGAAATCACCACATCCTTAGCCCCTATTAGTTCAATGTGGTATGGCATTCATATTATTCTAGACATAGCTACTTAGGATTCATATATTTCAAACATATCATCCATGTTTTTAGAGTCTCAAATTGTAGATTTAGATGATTAATTTGAGGACATTCATCTCCTCTTTGTTGATAGTCACATCAATGATGTTTTCCCACCATCAACATTGCCCTTGTAGATTGTTCTACATCAATCTTCACTAGTTTCTAAATTGGCATAATCTCTTTCCAACATGTAGAAACTTGAGCACTTATCAAAGGAACACATCATTTAGATTTGGAGTTCTGATTCTTCCACATTTTTACATTGGCTTCTCCAAACACTAGTAGATTTTTTTCTTCCTAAGGGGATAATTTTTTTTGTAGAAAGTTGATCATATTTTTTCTTCAGGTTTTAATCATTGGTATAGGAGCTACTTCTTTGTGGGGGGATTTATATTCTCATTTTTTGTCTCCTATTGGGGGACATTTGTTGTAATTTTATGATAGAATCAATTCATGGGGGGTCACATTGAGACCTCCTTCGATCCTTGTTTCACTAGTGTATTTATTTCATTTTCTCTCTTTTGGAGAGGATCTTTTCCCATGTAGTTTTCTCCTTTTCTTTGGTTATGAGAGATTCATTTGTTTATACATGGATACCTCATCAATCCCTATAATTGAGACCCATTCATGCATCCATGATTACATTCTTCATCAAGATTTTTATCTTCTCCCTAAGTTGATCTTAAGGGGGGTATTGGATTAATTAGAACATCATTTCATAATTAATTAATCAAAAATTAATTATTTAATCCCTTATTACTTTATTCACTTAAGTTAAACTTAAGAGTGTTTTTTATTAGTAGATTGGGCTATATAGGTATAGTTGTCTCATTGCATTCAAGATTAATACACTTGTCACAATCTATTAAAATCCTCATCTCGGGTTTTCTTTTTCCTTTCATTCATTGGAATAATTAATCTAGGTATTCATTATTCAATACAAAAGGCATAATAGATTCCTTTTTGGATTAATTATTTTTCTCTTGGTTTCATAGAAAATCAGTTGCTTTGATCTCTCATATGTGATAGATGTTTTAGTTGTAAGTGATTTCTAGGAGTTCTAGGGTTCCCTAGTAACCCCGACAATAAACTCATATCCTTCTTCTATAATCATCAATAAATAAAACATAAGATGTTAATTTTGTAATCAGAGGGAAAAAAATATGAACATATCATAGACAATAATATAGAAAATACCACAAGATTTGTGAGAACAAGTATAATTGAATGTAATTTTTCCATAAATTTTCTACTCAAATTCAAATTAAAGATTATAATTTGTTCAACCTTCAACAAGGTATTTATTTTTCAAGTTCGATAGATCATTTTATCCTATGTGGCCTAATCTTCAATATCATAACATATTACATAATATAAGTAACTTAGAATAATTGGAAATAGTCCCCTTAAGTACCTAGAAAACATGACCACCTATTGAAGAGGATACTATCTCTTTACCCAATGAACTCTAGTCACATATTTACTATTCAAAAAATTACTATTACACTTAATAATAGATGCATCAAGCCGAAACAATGTTCCTAATCTATTATCTCTAGAAATAACCATATCACCTCTTACAATTTTAACACATGGTTCAATAAATTCCCCTTCACACCATCTATTAGTTTATCATAGATACGAGATTGTGTATGAACTAATACTACAATATGTAAGACACCATAAAATATCCTAAATCTACCATCATAAAATTTAATTTGTACATTATCATGTCCAGTAATAATTAAATGAGAATTATCACCAGAGTACACATTACTTCATTCATATATTTAATAATTATAGAACCAATGCATATTACATGTCATGTGAAAGGATGAATTTGAGTCAATTAGCCATGTATTCTCATCTACATGAGTGGCTAAAGCTACAATGAATGTGTCACCATATTCCTTCTTATACATAGAACTAGAATCAATGTTATTCTTCTTTATGTTCTTCTCTTCTTTGTACTCCTAAAATAAGTGAATATGTTTACTACAATTATACAAAATATCTTTGAATTTTATAGGAGATTTAGATCTCCCCTTGGACTTGGATCTAGATTTTCCACAACATTTTTCTTTCTTTTCAATTTATTTATTTTAGTCTTCCTTGAACATTTAAATCCTCTTTGGATCTTAGATAGACCTTCCTCCTCATATCTTTAAAAAATAAATAACCAATAAAATCTTGTATCTTTAAAGTTATAGAAGTGCTCCCAATGGCCACACCTAGGCTATCCTATTAGTTTGGCAATGAACACAACAAATTTTGATATATTTCCTCTTCATCCATGTTTACACCTACAAAAATTAATTAAAACACCAACAAGTTAATTAATATTTGGTGGTTTACAATTCATCCAAATTCTTTCATCCTTAAGTAATAGAGCATCTTCGTCAAGAATATTTTTTTCACTAAGGATTTTAATATATCCCTCCATGTTTCTTCCATGAATAGTTTGTAGTGGGATCATCACAAATATTTATATAAATAGAGTCTATAAGGAAAAATATTATTAGGAACTTTTTCTTTCATGTCCATTAAATTATACAAGGATTCATAAGTAGTATATGTAGGCCTCTAAAAAATTGCATCACTAGTATCTCATAGATCATAATTAGTCAATATAACTTTCATTTTTTAGTTTCTAAATCTAAAAAAAAAATTGAAAAAAAATCCACCTTAATTGTCCTTGATGTTATTGCCATATTTATTTCCTAAAACAACTTGATCATAAATTTATCATTCTACATAATATCCCACTAAAATAATGATTAGCTCAAAACCCTCTACCCAACAACTAGATCCAAAAGTGATGAAGCTCTAATACCACTTGTAAGGAAGCAAGGTATGGAAAAATAGCTTCCTATTCTTTTCTTCAAGGGAGTGATGTAAAAAACCATAAAATATGATTTATAAATAGAGAAAGTAGAGAAATATAATCTTAAGAAAATGAATAATTATACCATAACCTAGTTATTTACATGGGGAAAATACCTTCAACAAAAAAACCCCACACTCCAAAACATGTGTGATATATTATCAAATCTAAAAGAAGATTACAATAAAATTTTAATACAATTCTTTTTAGGATTAATTTACTAGCAATGAACTTGGAATAATTTTGGGACCATTTCAACAACACATTTGTACTTAAAAATTCTTGTATGAAGCCACTTACTCAAGTACCAACTTATACTCCAATGAGCAATCTGGGAAACTAAAAATGGTTTCCAAAACCATGTTATAAAACCCTCCAAAAATTTGTTCCCAACTAACACAATTTTTAACTCCACCCAAGAATATTCCATGCCACCAACTAAAAATAGTAAACTAATAAACCATCTTTAACTCCAAATTTGACCCACTCAATATGGGCATACAACTTGAACTAATAATTTATTATTTCAAAATAAGAATCATATGAAAAATAATAAATCCTTTCATAGATGGTCAATATTCTAAAGTAACCTCACCTATTCTTGACCCTTATGTGGCATAATATATCATATAACTTGGCATAAAAATTTTTAAAAGAGGGAAAATCCAAATCTTCTAAACATATCAAGCTTATGATGAGTTATAAATCATATATAAAATTAATTAAAAATGCCATTAGGTTCATTACACAAATTCCAAAACTCCATTTGAGGTTGAGCACAACTATTAATTAAAAAATATTTTAAATTATTAGAAATTATTAACTAATAAATAACTGAATTGGGTACTTGATAAGGTTCAAAAACCTTAATTTAAAAGACCAAAGGGGTAAAGGAAGGGTTATCATGTGCTACAATGAAGGAGAAGGTTGAATCTCCCACTATGGAGAGCAATAAGAAGATAATTCCTATTTTAGGAGTAGAGATGGTGATAGATGCTACCACAAATATGAAAGAGAAGAAGACATGAAATATAGGGATACCTAGAAAGGAAGTGGTGGGAATTATAATTAGAGTAGATGATGAAGGAGAGTCCCCATAAAAAATCCACACACCATTAAAAAAAACTTCAAAAGAGCAGAAGATATAAAAATATGTGACTTTTCTTATTATTTAGAAAATAATAGCACCAAATCTAAAACTTACATTGAATATAGGATAATGCCTCTTGCTACAATAAC
>VDFB02047397.1:42262335-42274835 GCA_007258455.2 Sequoia sempervirens | reverse complement strand
TTATAGACTCTTCTTATAATTCATCTAAATATTCTCTTTTTATCCCTTACCAAGTCTCATTTTGAATTGTTGTAAAGTCTTGTAACAAACTTTCACACTTTTCTAGACTTTTCATCACTAATCACACCTTTCTTATGCTTTATTTGGCCCCTTTATGCACTTATAGGCTTTAATTAAGTTTTTTTTTTTAATTAAACTCAACAAACAACATTAAAGACAAATTAATTCTTAACACCCACTTGCTTGCCTTGAGTGGGACCCATTCGCCATGGGTGGTGAATGAGTCCCTCTTGGCACAAAATTCAAAATGAATTCAAATTTCTTTTTGGTTTTTATTTATTAAGACCTTAGGTCATCCTGTGATGTATTTTTTAGGAAATTAGGGCATAAGTGTGTATAAATAAGTGTTTTTCTATCCATTTGAAGACCCCATTCATTCATGCATTCAATCCATCATAACATTCAAGTATTCTAGCATCCTTAATCATTCAATCAAGAAATTATCAAGCATCTTGGAGCATCCATTTACATATCTTCAGATGTTAGCAACAAGGGTTTGGTGAGTTTAAGACACTTGAATATTATTTGTTCACCATTCCTTTCTCATTTAATTTCTTTATCAAGGGTTTGATTACCAAAGTGGGATTTGACAAAGGAAAATCCCTGTACTCTAACCCTTAACCATTTTTCCCCTCTTTACATGTGTGTTTGCAAGTCTTGTAGCTAGATTTTTTAAAGAGATAGGTGTTGAAAAGTGGTCAACAAGTCATCAAAGCTATTCAAGTCAACAAAGACCTAATTCAAGCTTGGAGACATCATTTAGCCCATTTTCTACAGTTTCAGTTCCGTCAACCTGACAAGAAGACAAGTGCGGATCTAGACCCACATAGTTGACTTCATAATTTATAGATTTTTGTAGGTGGATTGATTTTCCATTAGTGGTGAATGAGTCCCACTACCAGGCTAGAGAAGGTCTTTCCTGAGGTTTTTAGTTCCCAGCATCCTAAAACCTATTTCAATAGAATTTACCAGCACCTGGACTGATTCACCATCTATTGCGAATGAGTCCCAGTGGTCATTAACAGTGATTTCTAAAACATTCTAGAACCTTCTAGCATCAACATTCTACTTCCAAGTGCACTCCATTCAATTTCATTAAGTTATGTTTTCATTTTTGCATGTTTCTAGTTGACGAGGGAGAAAACCCGAGACACAGAAAATGATGCAAACAACCAGAGGAATTTTATTATTTTTCAGAAAGGAAAATCTTACATGCAAAGGATCTCAAATCCTCGAGCTCTGCAATACATACAAATTACAGAAAACTATAGAAACTATAGAAATTCCCCTTTCACGGCATGCAAACTCTTTTCCCTAAAAAGCTACCCAAAAATTAAAAACTAGCCCATAAAAAATAGACCCTCTTTGGTTTGGATCCAAAAACAACATTCGAGTTATGAGTTTTGACAGTTAGGTGCCAAAAATTACAATTTGAAATTCAAAATTGAGTCCTAATTAAAAAATTGACAATTTTCCAAAAATTGACCAACTTCCGGAAACCATAACTTTTGATCCGGGACCCCATTTTTTGAACCATTGGAAAGGTCTCAAAGTGAAGAATGCACTAAGAACCAGCTCCACCAGCTCTAACGATTTTTGGGCCTGTATGAGACCATTTAGTGCCTCAAACTGGACTCAGAAGGTTTTTCAGGGCAAAAAGCAAAAACTAAAACTTGAATAACTTCCAAACCGTGAATGATCTTGACTTGATTCTTTCACCAAAGTACTTATTTTTCCATCCTAAACCTTCCCGTAAATTTTTGTCTTCCCATGCCTTCAAATTCACACCTGCTAAAAATAACAGTTGAGCAGAAAAAGAAGAAAAGTAGTTCTTAAAATTGGGAACTCCTATTCGACGAAAAGGGTATCTAGAAATGTAAAAAAATCTACAAAAACCTAACAAAAGGAACATAAATGGAAGGCATATTTTTGGGTGATGCAATATTTCCCTCACACCACTAGATGCTCCTACATCAGACACCTAGGGTAATTTGAGAAGTGACCCCGTCACGTCTCAGATGGTTGAGGAAACCCAAATGGTCAACCTTTACCTTAGATAGCCATGATGAATCTTCTATAGGCCTTCCTCTCCACTTAACCAGATATTCTTCATACTGCCTATTTCATGTACTCCTTCCCACATGGCTATCCAGGATTTCTTCAATCTCCTCCTTCTCTGAAGTAGGTGTTGGAATGCCACATTGTTCCATTGTTGGTACTTCCTCTATGCCACCTTCATGATACTCTGTCAAATTTAAAATTATGAACATAGGGGAAATGTTGACTCCATCTGACAACTCTACCTCATATGCATTCCTTGAATCATGCCTCTTCAAAATTTTATAGGGACCGAACTTTTTCATCTTTAATTTGTTATAGGTTCCCATTGGAAACCTTTCTTTCCTCAAGTGGCCATCACTTCGTCACCAATATGAAACTCCTTATACCTCCTCTTTTAATTTTCCTTAGCCTTATACTACATATTCACCTTGTTAATATGTTATCTTACCTTCTCATGTATATTCTTGATGTGCTCTGCAAAGTCTTCAACTTCAACACTTGTCTTCTTCTCTTGGTCTATCTTCCTCAATTCTGGAGTGGTCTTAGGATTGCCTCCATACATAATCTGGGATGGTGATCTACCAGTGCTTTTGTTGACAGAATTGTTGTAAGAAAATTCTACCTGGGGTAAGATCAAGTCCCATCCCTTGGGTTTATGTCCTACAAAGAATCTCAATAGGTTACCTAGACTTCTGTTCACAGCCTCAGTCTACCCATTAGTTTGTGGATGGTGTGCAAAACTGAACTTCAACTCTATTTTCAAGTTCTTCCACAAGGTCCTCCAAAAGTATCCATCAAATTTTGTGTCACAATATAAGACTATACTCTTTGGCAGACCATGTAGCCTCACTACCTCTCTGAAGAACAAGTCAACAATGTGGACTGCATCATGGGTCTTCTAGCATAGGATGAAATGTGTCATCTTTGAAAACCTACCAACTACCACAAATATTGAATCATTCCCTCTTTGTGTCCTTGGAAAACCAAGAACAAAGTCCATACTTATATCCTCCCATGCCCTCTCTAGTACAAGTAAGGGCTGATACAACCCAGTATTCTTGCTCACTCCTTTAGCCATCTGACATACCCTACAACTCTACACAAAATTCTTCACATCCTGTGATAACTGAGGCCAATAATAATGCTCATTGATAATGGTAATGGTCTTATCCTGACCAAAATATCCTGTCATTCCTCCACTGTGCTTCTCCTTTATTAGGTTCTCCCTCATGGAACTCCTTGGAATACACAATTGGCTTCCCTTAAACAACATGCCATCCTGCATTATGAAATCCAACTACTTTGTCTTGTCAATTGTAACAAGCTCCTTGCAAGCTTTCCAAGCCTCTACAAAATCAGGATCTTCAGGGTACAATGTCTTGAATTCATTGAACCCAACCAATTCAATCTGCATCTCCATCAACAATGTATACCTCCTACTTAAGGCATCTGCAACCCTATTCGACTTCCCACTCCTATGCTTTAAAACAAAGGTATAACTCTACAAAAATTCTACCCATTTCATATGCCTCTGATTTAATTTTCCCTAACTACTCAGGTACTATAATGCTTGATGATCAATATACAAAACAAATTCCTTCAGCAACAGATAATGTCTCAATTTCTTTAATGCTTGCACTATTGCATAAAATTCCTGATCATATACAAAGTACTTTCTCTTTGCATCATTTAACTTTTCACTGAAATAGGAACTGGGCTTACCTTCTTGGCTCAACACTACTCCAATGGCACAACCACTAGCATCACAATCCACCTAAAACACCTTATTGAAATCTAGAAGGGCTAAAACTAGTTGCTCTATCACCTTTTGCTTCAAAAAATCAAAACTCTTTGTTGCTCCGGTGCTCCAATTGAACTCTTTTCTATCCCCTCTCATTGTTTCAGTTAGGGGTGCACAAATACTACTGAAGTTTCTAATGAAATTTTTGTAAAAACTGGCCAAACCATGGAAAGATCTCACCTTAGTAGTAATTCTTGGGGTAGGCCATTCTAGAATAGCCTTCACCTTCTCTGGGTCCATCTTGAGACCTTTTGTCGAGACAACAAACCCCAAGTACACTAACTTCTTCTTCACAAAACTACACTTCTTCAGATTAATCAACAATTTCTCTTCTCTCAACTTCTCCAAAGCTCTACAAATATGCATTAAATGCTCATCCAAAGTCTTACTAAAAATCAAAATATCATCTAGATACACAATAACAAAACTTCCCAGAAACTCTTTCAGTACCTCATTCATGAGCCGCATGAATGTGCTCAGTGCATTGGTTAGCCCAAAGGGCATGACTAACCACTCGTATAGGCCCTCCTTGGTCTTGAAGGCAGTCTTCCACTCATCACCCTCTCAAATCTAGATCTAGTGATATCCACTTTTCAAATCTATCTTTGTGAAGTATTGAGCTCCACTCAAACAATCCATCAGGTCATCCATCCTTGGCAGGGGAAATTTATACTTGATTGTTATCTTATTTATGGCCTGGGAGTCTGTACACATCCTCCACTCCCCATCCTTCTTCGATGCTAGTACTACAGGTATTGCACATGGGCTCAGACTCTCTTGAATCAAACCTTTTCTCAACAACTCCTGAACTTGTCTGTTCAAATCATCACTTTCTACAAGAGTCATTATGTGAGCTGCCTTATTTGGAAAATTGTCTCCAGGGATCAAGTCAATCTAATGACTAATCTTCATCACTGGTGGTAAACCCTCAGGTACGTTATTAGAAATAATCTCCTAAAACTCATCCAATAGTCTAGAAAATTCTACTGGCACCTTCTCACTATCTTCCTTATCCATTCTAGGAATCAATGCATAACACATATGCTCATGCTTCATGCCTTCTAAAAATTTACTTCCATCAACAAAACAAATTCTAGCACTACTGCATACCTTTTCTTCATTCTTCTTTAGGGGTTTCAACTTATGGAAAACTCCATCCTTCATCAAGGAATAAGTGTTTGCATGGCCATCATGTACAACTTGCCTATCGAACTACCAAGACCTCCCCAACAACATGTGACATACATCCATGGGGATAGTATCACATAGTACCTCATTGCGATAGCTTCTGATCTTGAACTTCACCAGGCATTGCTCATTGACCAAAACTTTGTGGTCTTTCTGCAACCAGGAAATCCGATATGGATGTGGATTCCTTTCCCTTTTCTGCTTCAACTTTGTAACCATCTCTTCTGACACCAGATTATCAGTGCTCCCACTGTCAATAATGACATCACAACATTTGTCTTCACACTTGCACTTTGTGTGGAATAGATTCTTCATATGTTTTGGCTCCTTCTCTTCAGTCACCAGGGCTCTTCTAACCACTAGGGCTTCTCCCCTTTCCACATCATCTGAATGCTCAGATTGAGCCTCCTCATCTACATGTGCAACCCTTCCACGACCTTTCGGCCTTCTGTCTATCCTTCCTTGGTGTTGTGGACATTCATAGGCTCGATGCCCTTCTTCACCATAATGGAAACAAGTTCATTTGAAACCACCTCTTCTAGTTCCTGGCCCAGATCTTCCTCATCCTCTACCTCTTTGATCACCACTATTTTGATCACAAGAGTGGTAGAAGTTATCATTCTTTTGGCGTCGACTAGTACTCACATCTTCATTTTTCCTTTCATCCTCATTTTAGCTTCCAGAAGATCTTCCACTACCCCTTCCACTTTGACCTCCTCATCCTTTTTTCTTGTTGTCAAATCTTTTGTTTAGCTTCTCCTCAACTTTTAGAGAAAACTGGTACACATCCTCAATGGTCATCATTTTGACCAGGCTTAGCTCCTCTTGAATGCTCGGTCGTAACCCATTAAGATAACGGGCTACCTTCTTCTTGTTGGCCTCTACATGGCCTATTCTGATGATCATCTTATGAAAATCCTCTATGTATTCTTTCACAGATCTACTTCCTTGCTTCAACCCTTACAATTTCTTCAGCAGATCTAACTCGTAGTCTACTGGTATGAACTGCTTCTTCAGTTTCTCCACCATGCGATCCCAACTGCTAATCTTTCCTTTTCATCTTTGATTTCTCTCCAATTGGACCTCTTTCCACCAAATATTTGCATGGCCATTCAGCTTTGTTTTTTCCAACTTAACCCAATCTGGGTCCTCTACTTCTTCATACTCAAAATACTCTTCTAGCTCATTGATCCAATCGATCAACTCTTTCGGGTTTAGACTTCTGAAATAACTGGGAACTTCTATTTTGGGTCCTTTTTTGATCTTCGAAATGGCCTTTATTAGCTACATCTAATCTTGATCAATCACTTCTTCTTCCTCTTCTACGTCTGAGTCTTCCACCTCTTCTTCATCTTTGCTTTCTCCTCTCCTTCCCGAGTTTAACCCTCTTCTCCTTTTTTTTTCCTACAATGCGTCAATTTGTCTCTAGAGGGCTTTGAAACCCTCAGCCACTAATGGATCTCTCCCACCAGCATTTTTTCCACCTTTGCCACCTTTGGCACCACCACACCTACCAGGCATCACTCTTGGAGGCATCTTGAATATTTCAAACCCACAACCACAGTCCTGGTATGAACTGCCTCATGATCGGCGATCTGTCCACACGCTCAAGAAAACCCTCTCTGATACCACCTGACGAGGGAGCAAACTCGAGACACAGAAAATGATGCAAAAATGAGAGGAATTTTATTATTGTTTAGAAAGGAAAATATTACATGCATAGGATCTCAAATCCTCGAGCTCTACAATACATGCAAATTACAAAAAACTACAGAAACTACAGAAATTCCCCTTTCATAGCATGCAAACTCTTTCCCCCAAAAGCTACCCAAAAATTAGAAAATAGCCCATAAAAAATAGAACCTCTTTAATTTGGATTTAAAAACAACATTCAAGTTATGATTTTTGGTGGTTAGGCGCCAAAAATTACAATTTGAAATTCAAAATTGAGTCCTAATTCAAAAATTGACAATTTTCCAAAAATTGACCAACTTCTAGAAGCCATAACTTTTGATCCGAGACTTTGTTTTTCAAACCGTTGGAAAGGTATCAGAGTGAAGAATGCACTAATAACCTGCTCCGCTAGCTCCAACTATTTTCAAGACCGTATGAGACCATTTAGTGCCTCAAACTGGACTTGGAAAGTTTTTCAAGGCAAAAAGTAGAAACTGAAACTTGAATAACTTTCAAACCGTGAATGATCTTGACCTGATTCTTTTGCCAAAGTGCTTATTTTTCTGTCCTAAACCTTCCCATAAATTTTTGTCTTCCCACGCCTTCAAATTCACACCTACTAAAAATATCGGTTGAGTAGAAAAAACATAAAAGCAGCTCTAAAAGTTAGGAACTCCTACTCGACGAAAAGGGTATCCAGAAATGTAAAAACATCTACAAAAATATAACAAAAGGAACATAAATGGAAGGCATATTTTTTGGTGATGCAATATTTCCCTCACACCATTGGATACTCCTACATCATAGTTCGTTTATGCATATCACGTTGTGTTTTCAAACACTTCATATTTCTTAGGTTTTGCATAAATAACAAATCTATTTCTTTAGTCCATTACACTTAGATAATTGTATTTAGGAATACTTTCATTTTACTTGCATTAGTTTGAGTGAACCACATAGATTTTGTGTAGGATCTATCTCTCCCCTTTAGGTGAAAAACCCTAATTGAGCAAGAGAGTCATATCATCCTAAACCACAAAAATCTATGGTTCATTTTCGTGAACCTGCATATTAAACATTATCTTTCTGATTTGCATGCACATTTACATACTAGGACTCATTGCATTAGCTTTTGCATTGTTTTTGCTTCCTAGGGTTTACAACATTGCTTTAGTGAATATCTCATATAGATTTCATTTTTGCACTCCAAAATATTAAAAATACTAAAATTATGCATTTGCATCCTAGTTTTGCATCAGCAAATCATAAAAATGATTTTAAATTTTTTGAGAAATCACAAAAAAAATCACCCCTGGACTCATTCGCCACTATGCGCGAATCAGTCTAGTTGCACTTTCTGCACAACAATTTGTGCTATTTTCACAGTATTTTCTATATTTTTGTTCTTTGTTACTACATTCTTGTTTCAATTTATATAATTTCTATTATTTTCATTGTATTTGAATGCACCCCACCTTTTGTGTCATTTGTATGAGTGTTTGGTGCTCTATTGATAATACTTTAGTGAGGAAAAGTTTCTAACTCATGGCTTCCCGTGATAACATATTCATTGTGGACCTTGGGTTATCCAAAGCTCCTACTCTTGGTATTGACAATGGTGCATTAGGCATGCATACTACAACTAGTACACCTTTTCCTTCCCCTTGCATGTTGACACAAACATTAATTCCCTTCCGCAAGGAAAAGTAGTTAACATTCATGAGGACTTAGCACATCTCCAACATAACTTGTGTCTTGAAAAAAATTCAACCACTTCCATTCCCGCTATAGACAACATCCATCGAATGCTTGAAAGTGATGAAGGCTTAGATGTTATGAAACAAATTGTTGAGATATATCACAAACATGCTTCTTCCATCTCTAGCACATCTCAACCAACAAAAACTATGGTTAATCAAGGAGCATCTCATATTCCTCCTTCAAATGTAGCATCCATACCCACCTATACCACTCCTAAAGTTACAACAACCATGCAACATGTTAGTCATGTGACTCCTTTCGCTATTCCAACTAGCATTCCTAGTTCTTTTGTGGCATTGATTGTTCCATCCTCCACCACCTTCATCCCTATTAGTGTCCTCTTCACTTGTCCTAACACTACCTACACTCCATCACCATTCTCTCTTCCACCTCATACCACTTACACTAACCCTCTCATAACAAAACTCTTCCACACTATTTATTCCACAACAACAAATATCCACCATAAACCAAATCCAAAATGCACCACCCACATACTATGTTCGTAGTATCCCACTATCTTTAGAAATATGAAGAACACCGATGCCACAAGGAATTCAGCTTCCTAGGTTTGATAATTATGGAGGAAAAGGAGACCCTACTAATCATGTCAATGCCTATACCGCCTTATGTAGTGATTTTGTCCTTGACGATAAACTGTTAACTAAACTATTTCCTAGGACTTTAAAGGATACTTCCTTGGAGTGGTTTTCCTCTCTACCCAATCATTCAATTCCTTCATTTAATGAGCTTGTTGATGCCTTTATAAGTCATTTCCAAGTCCATATGACTCCCAAGAAGACAATGGTTGATTTAATGATATGTAAACAAAATATGGATGAAAAAGTAACCGATTTCATTTCATGCTATCAGTCATTGTATGCTCAAATAGATGTCAAGGTTCCTAATTCCCATCTCCAAAAGATGTTTACTAAAAAATTGCAAAATCACATTCAAGATAAATTGAACATGATGAAATTTACCTCTTTCATGCATTTATGCATAGCTCTTTGTGACTATCACAACTTAGTTACTACTTGTGATGTAAAATCCACTTCTATCCAAGTTGAGAAGTCTAAACAAAGCAACCAAAACAACTAACAAAACTTTATAAAACCAAACAAAGGCTTATTACAGTTCAATCCCCCTCCTCCATAACCAACGCGACCCGTTAATACTCAAGTGGTAGTCACTAAAGCAGCCATGCCTTTAACCTATGGGGACTTGAAGAGACAGTTTACCCCTTTACCTGATACCCTGCATAACACAATGAATCAACTAATACAACAACAAATGGTCACTTTTCCTATAGTCAAACCACTTGATCCTACCAAGCCTTTACCCCCCACCTTTAAATCAAATGCTTATTTTCATTTTCATTGCCAAATTGGACATGACACTAAACAATGCAAGCATCTTAAACACCTAGTGTAAGACCTCATTGATTCTGGTCGTCTATCCATTTCAAATATTGATGTTAAAGGATATTTGTTTGTTGCCCCACCCAACCAAAATTTGGAAATTTTTAACAACCCAATGCCTAACCACAATTTTTCATTTGTCAAAGCCAGTGACCCCTCAAACAATGATGTCATGAATGTCAATACAACTGATGAACAACATGATATTACTCCAAATTTTACACATGTTAATCCTATTGATGAAATGGTGGGAACAATAGACGTTATCCCTCATAAGGGCCAAACTGAAAAACCTCTTGATATTACTTTTTCTTCTCACTATATATTAAAAAAACTTCCCGATGGTCCTCTTTACATAGCTGGATGCATCTATGATAAGCCCACCAATGGGATATTAATAGATCTTGCCTATGGTATGAACGTGGTCATGAAATAATTTTTGGTATTACATGATCTTTATCAAGATGATTATGATAAGCCAACAGCATGGATTAAAACACATCATGGTTTCAAGTGCCCTATTATCAGATCAATCATACTCCCATTATAGATAGGACCTGGGTATGTGTAGGATCATGAAAAAAATAGGCCATTAAGTGGCAAAAAATTCAAAAAAATCAGAGTTAGGCAACTTGTCATAAAAATTTGAATAAGTTATCTATATTATTTAACAAATATGTAAGAATAAAATTTGTAGCAAATTGAATGTAGTTTGTAAACTACTAGGTTTTTTTTTTTTTAAATCTATTTGGTGAAATTTTGAAATTTCAATACAGTAGTACTTAAATTTTAGGGAAAAAATAAGTAGGTGTCTGTCTGACCACCCTAACCACAATAAAATGATAATATTTTTTTATAAGATTTTAGATACAAGTAGAGGACTCATGTCTTGATGTGATGCATATTTTTGTAACTTTTTTCCAAGTAAATAATTAAATATAAAAATTTGTATGTCTGACCACCTTAACTTGGTCAAAATTTCATATATATATATATATATTTATAAATCCTACAGTATGCAAAGCATACAATTTCACGCATGTTTTGGATTCAAAAAATGTGATACTATTTGAAAGCTATAGATGTTTTTGAATTAGCCTATCAATCAAGACTTTAGTTGTAATTCAAATAGAAAATGGGGTAAGTGCACCGAGATGGTTCCCAAAAAGGGGGCTTAAGTGGCCACTTTTTTTTTTAAATTAGGAAATACTGACCTTGGATGTGAAATTGACAAAAACAAGGATTGAAGTGCTTTGAGTCTACTTTCTAAACTACTAATTTATTTCCAAAATGGTTGAAATTAAGGGGTTCAAAAGAGGGACGTACACAAATTGGTGCTATTTTTGTTAGAAAAACATAACATAGCAACTCTTGTACAACCCGAGCACGGTGAAATTTTTTGTAGTATTTTTAAAATCGCTACTGTCAAAAGTTAGCTAACAGTATCTAGTTGATGGATGATTTTTCTAATAATTTTTTAATGAATATTTTATTTTTTACTAATTTTCTAAGTGGGCACTTCCTAAAAAGCATAATTTTGGTCGTGCTCCCCCTAAAATTTTTTGAAGGTAATTGATTTTTTTTTAATTTGTAGAATGGAGTCTAGTTTATAAAAATGTAAATTATTTGAAATTTCAATGAACGGTTAATTTATACCGAAAAAAACACCAAACACTACTTTTTGGAAAAAAAGAGGCATACAAACAAAATAAATTATGGATGAAAGGCTTAACATTTTCAAAAAGTGAAAAAAATTACATCTTTGGATAGCTAAGAGAGAACCTAACATTACCCACGCGTTTGATTTTGTCGATATTGAACTAGATGCAATCCTGACAGTGAGCATGGACTCAATAATGTGAAAAAATTATAGAATTTGCAAAAACACATCTCTAGTCATTGGGAATTCCCTCCAAACCTTTGGGTTGGTATTCCAAGGAAAATACCAATAATAAGGCTCGGGCATTTCCAAAGAAAAATATAATGTGAGCATGTTATAACAAACTCGCGTTATGTCCTCTTTTTGACATTTTTGCTTATTTGGGATACATGTCAAGCAAGACATAAAGCGTGCATGTTATAACACACTCATGTTATGTCTTCATTAATGTTAAATTCCATTCTATTGAATTTTCATTGATATATTTCTATTTTTGTATGTACATGTATGCTGGTGTGTCATGTATGTATGTATGTATGTATGTATATATCCTTGTATGTATGTATGTATGTATGTATATTGTATGGATGTAGGTATTATTCTTGTATGTATTTATGTATGTCTTTAGAGGGAGGGATAATTCTAAGAGAGAGAGAGAGAGTTTTCTAGGTAGGGTGGGATGGGGAAAGGGATAGAGAGTTTGGAGAGAGGGAGAGGAGGTGGAAGTGGGAGAGAAGGGGTTAGAGTGAGGGGTACTTAGCTAGGTAGGGTGAGAGGGACAGACTTGAGAGATAGGTAGGGAGAGGGAGTGGGAGAGAGTGGGAGAGGTGGGAGAGAATGGGAGAGTGGGAGGGAGGGAGGGAGGGAGGAAGAG
>VDFB02047397.1:42080751-42262235 GCA_007258455.2 Sequoia sempervirens | reverse complement strand
AAGTCTAGTCAAATTCTTCACTCAACATCTTATATATGGCAGCAATTGATCCTCCTAAGCTAAATTGGAATGGTCTCCAATTGAATTCTCTATTACAAATCTCCTCTTCCTAGAAGCAACCAAAATTAATATCTCTCTCTCCCTTTACAATCCAAGAAAAAATCCCCTCACCACTAAGAAACTAAGTCAATTAATAAGGAAATGAATCTAAGAGGATACAAAATCAACCCCCTCCATAGTTCCCTGCAATACAATATTGATATCATCAATCAGCCATTGTTTGCACTAGATTTATGGCACATGTCTTTAAGTGAGTTGATAGTTGTGGGGATTGAGATCTCCTCTTAAGTGGCATATGAGAAACCTCCTATGTATCCCATATTTCACATATTTTGCAAGTTAATGCTTATGATCTCCAATTTTCTCTATTATCCTTTCCATGGCTTGGAGTTTAATGATTTTCATGAATTGGTTGTAGGTAGACATTAAAATCTTAGTTTAGCATTATTACTATGACATAGATCTTGGATAGGTAACTGGTTAAGTGTTATTTTGATATAGCTATTAGTTTGAGGATTTCAACATGTACATACTATCACTATTTGGAAGATATTAAAATTCTTATGTTTTATTTTTTTCTTTCATAATCTTTGTTAAGTTTCTTTAAATAATATTTGTAATATTCATTCAACAAGTTTTATTTAAGTTTACAATTATTTTTCACATGAAGTTGAAAAAGATGTAATATATGGTTCATTTTGACACTTCTAATAATTAAATGTACAATTCCAGGTATCCTTACAATTGAATTGTTAAAATTAATTAAACCCATTAACATGTGAAAGACATCTAAATAAATTTGATAGTTTTCTAACATAAGTTCAGAGATAATGGGGGTTGTGACATCCTTCCCCCCTTATTTTTGAATCATCCTGATGAGTTTGAAATAGTAAAGAGATAGTATCTAAAAGTACTTTAAAACAAGAAAGAAATATAGCATCTAGACAATGCTTAAAAATAAGAAAGGAAACTATTGTTGTAGATCAGTTGTATCTTCCAAGTAGCATTCTCTTCATCATATTGATCCCAATGTACCTCTATTTGTTCAACCACTGTGTTGCACAATTAGTATTGGAACCTCTCCAATATTTTGTATGACTCTATTTTTATTATGTTGATCTCTTGGACCTTTAATACATTCTAGTTCAAAAAATGTTTCTCATTAGGTACATATTTCTTAAGAAGAGATATATAGAAAACATCATGGATATGACTCAATTGGGGAGGTAGGACCAATTGGTAGGCAATGGGATTTATCATTTATAGAATCTCAAAGGATCCCACATAAGAAGGCGCTAACTTTTCCTTCTTCCCAAAGCTTGTGGAACTTTGGTATGGATTGACTCTTAAGAAAACCCTTTCACCCACTACAAATTCCCTTTGATTCCTATTCTTATTTGCATAACTCTTTTATCTATCTTTTGCTTCCTTTAACCTCTATCTAATTGAATTAGTCTTATTTTCCATTTCCTTTAACATATTAGGTCCAATTATAACTCTATCCTCAAGGTTTTCCAAACTCAAAGGTGTTCGATAAGATTTTCCATAAAGGGTTTCAAATGGAGCCATCACTAAGGAGGCTTGAAGAGTTATTATATGCAAATTCTACTAGTGGAAGATGTTCCTCCCACTTAGATTATTGATACATATAGTACATATGTAGGAGACCTTCCAATATTTTGTTTGCTCTTTCTATTTCCAATTAGTTTCAAGATGGTAGATTATACTAAAAATAAAATGTGTTCTAAAGGTCAACTGAAGAGTTGTCCAAAATATTGAAGTGAACCTAGCATCCCTACCTGATATGATTTTCTCTGGAAATCCATGCAAACTAAATATTTATTTCACAAAGTGTTTATCCAAAGTTGGAGCATTATCTATTAAATTCCCTACTATGAAGTGAGAAAACTTGGTGAGTTTTTCAATTACCACCATTATTGTGTTATGCCTATAAGGTGTTTTAGGTAATCCTTGTACAAAATCCATACTAATAATTTGCCACTTACGATGTCATATATTATGGGTACAATACTCTTGTTGGGTGACTATAGGGATAACTTTATGAAACCCCCCCCTCGGTGAAGGTGTAAAATCCTAGTGAATCTTGGCTAAGTGCTATAATTTTCCTGGTGAATCTTTCCTTTTATTTGAAAAAAATATTAATTTTCCTAGCAAATCTATGCACACTATTACAAAAATTATAAAATCTTGGCAAATTTTAATGAATAATTGGTAAAAATAATAATCATAGTGGCAAATCCTAGTGAATAATCACTAAAAAGATTAATTACAATGATTAATCTCTCCTTTAAAAATTTGCATAGTTGGTCAATGTAGTTCCCCTATTTTTTTATTTTATTTTTGTAATATTGAAGTATGGGCCTAGGGGTGGAAGCCATCGGTGGGGTCAAGGGGCAGCACCCCTTACAGGGGTCAAGGGGGCAGAGCCCCCTTGTGGGGGTTGAGGGGGCAATGCCCCCTTGCGGGGTCTAGGGATAGCGGCCCCAATCTCGATACAAGCAGGGTCGAGGTGGAGAGCCCCTTGCCACCAAGCATAAATTCACTATCGAAAATGCATTGGAGCATACATGAATTAAGTATTTTTTTAAAATATCACTTTGAAAATAAGACTAAATGAAAAGAAAAAATGTTACCATTGATTAGCTTTTTAATCAGATGGTTGCAGTTTGATTCCGTGACCTATATGCATGTGCCTTTTAAAAGGTTTATTGAGGCCCAAAATTATTTTTGGGCCACATGATTAAATATAATTGTGTTGCCCAAAACAAATTTTGGGCCTCAACAAGCCTTTTAAAAGGAACATGCGTATAGTTCAAAAAATCAACCTATAGCCATCTGATTGAAAAGCTAATCGATGATTCGATGGAAATAAATAAAGCCCTATTCAAGGCTAAAATATCCTTAAAATTAAATGGTAATTTATTATTAGTGGTGATATCGCCCCAAAATTAATGGTAGGAATATACTATTACTAGAAAATATAATTAATATTTGTAATGATAGTATAAACTATTGGTGAATCAGTTCCAATGACACATCGTTTACATGACGAATCAATTTGATTTATTAGTTTAAAAAATCATTATTAGGCAAATTAATCGAGACAAAATTAATTTTTTGTAAAAAATTGGTGATTTAGTCTCCTTTTTAGATTGTACTATTTGTCATTTTTGGAGGTCCCAATTTCAATTATTTGCCAATTGGCGAAGATTCACCACTAAATTTTTCCCTAGGTGACTATGTTCTTCCTTCACCCTCTGACATTGAAGGAATTTAGCTACATAAAGTACTATTATTCTTCATTCCTTGCCAAAAATATAGCTTGTTAAGATCTAAATATAGTTTTTTTTCTCTTGGATGTTGAATAAGGAGTATTTTTGGCTTCACTTAAAACCAATTATCTCAATTCTTTAGAGCATGGACCATATATCCAATTATTTTACCAAAGCAACTTGTCGCCATCTATAGTGCATCCCTTTAATCTAGGGTTAGTTGGGTCACTTTCCAAAGTTGACCTAACATGCTTATACCATGTATCTTATTTTTTCTCATTAAACTTGTTCTCTAAAAGTAGTTTTGAATATTACAATATTCATCAAGTACCTTCTTCTACTTAATGCATAGATGCAACCATATTTTCCTTTCCTTTGAGATATTCTATCTCAAAATCATATTCACTTAGGAATTCTAACCATATTCTTTGTCTAGAATTTAAGTGCGGTTGTGTGAAAATATATTTAAGTCCTTGATGGTCAATTTTTCACTCAAAGGGATTTCTAAGAGAAAATCTCTTCATTTTTGTAGAGCATGAACAATGGCTTCTAGTTCCAAATCATGTGGTGCATAGTTTACTTCATAATTTTTTGTAGTTTACATAATTCATAAGCTATCACTCCATTTTGAATAAGTAATCCTCCTACACCTAAAATGGAAGCATTTATCACAACTAGGAAATGTTTGTTTGGATCTAGAACCTTTAGAATAGATGTTGCACGGTTAATTTTTCCTTCAAAACTTGGAAAGCCTTATCACATTATTCAATCCACAAGGATTTATCACCCTTTCTTTGTAATGAGGTGATAGGATTAGCAATTTTTGAGAATCCTTCTACAAACCTCCTATAATATCCCACAAGAACCATACAAATTCTTACCTTTGATACATTTTTGGAATTGGTCATTCTTATTTGCTTTTATCTTATCTAGATCTACTAAAATTCCATATTTTGAAATGATGTTACCTAAGTAATGGATTTTCTTCTCAAAGAATGTACATTTTGATAATTTCCCATACATCTTATGTTCTCTCAACCTTTGCAAAAATAACTAAAGAAGTGATATGTGTTCCTCATTTTTTGAATAAATCAAGATATCATCCAAGAAGACCAAGAAAAATTTATCCAAGTACTCATGGAATGCATTATTCATTATGTTCATAAAGGGAGATGGAGTATTAGTCACACCAAAAGGTATAACTGGAAACTTGTAATGCATGTACCTCATTCTAATTTTTTTTTAGAATATCTCCTTCCTTTCTCCTATGTTGATGATACCTTGGTTGAAGGTCTATCTTAGAAAAAATAGTTGCTCCTTTCATTTATTCAAAGACATCCTCAATGTGTGGCAAAGGGTACCTATTATTTACTATGATCTTGTTCAACATTCTCTAATCAATAAATAGCCTCAGGGTTCCATCTTTCTTTTTGAAAAACAAAAACGATGCTCCCTAAGGAGATATAGTTGGTCATATGAGACCCTTCCCAAGAATTTCGTCTAATTAAACCTTGAGTTCAACTAATTCTATTATTTTTATTCTATAGGGTTCCTTGGGCACAAGTTCAACTCCAAGAAATATATCAATTGAGAAGTCAAATTTTCTTTTTGGGGGAAACCCTAGTAATTCTTCAGGAAACACATCACTATAGTTTTGAAGATAAGGGGAATTTTAGAAAGTTGGAATATTTCCTTACTTGTCATCCATGGTAACCATGTATATTAGAGCTCCCTTTCTCTTCTCCTTTTCCAATTACATAGCTAATATGATTTCCATAATTATGGGTTTATGTTTTCCTTAAATTTTAACCCTTCTTCCTTCATCATCTAGACCTTCTACCCATTTTTTTTAACAATCTACATTAGCTTGGTGATATCTCAACCAAATATTTCTAATAATCACATCATATGATCCTAGGGGTGCCACATAAAGATCCACCCTTATATAGAAATCCAATTTTATATCATTAAATTTTAATGAATTTTTCCATACTAATTCTAGAGAGATAAAACCTTCAAATGATTTAGATAGTATCTATTAAAATTGAGACTATTTTCCCAAAAGTGTCCTTGTAATCTCTATGGGAACATTCTAGAACTGGGTTCATTGATTCCACACTACTACATGAATCCTTTGTGGATGTACTCTTTGAGGTTGATTTGATCTTACCTATCCTTACACCCTTGAACATTCTCTAGAAAAATGATTTCCTCCACACATAAAACATCCACCTGGAAATCCTCATTGTTCTAGATTCCTAGAGTGATTATTTCTTGCTTTATTGAAACTTGGTTGATTTGTTGGCCTATTGTAGTTCCTTTGATCATTCCTATTGAAGTTTATTTTGCTATCATTATTTCCATTATAAATTTTATTTTGATATGGATTTCGAGATAGTTTCCTTTCTGATGAATTATTTCCTAGATTCTTGTTGGAGCTTGGGTTCCTTCTAAATTCCTGTTTCCTTTTAAAATTATTGCTCTTGAAGGACTATCTTTCATGAACCCAAAATAGTGGGTTACAATTATTTTCATAAAGAAAAATTAAAAATACCTATCAAAAAATTTAAAATGGCTTCAAATGAAGGCACCCTTCAAATCAAGGGGCTTCATTCAAACATGCATGATATACAAAGCCTTCGAATGAACCCCTACTTTAAATGAACTCCCCCTTCTAATGAACCACCCATTCTAATGAACCACCACTCAATGAAACATTATAATTTGTGTTTTATTGGCACCATATAGGGGGTGTTCATTTGAACCCCTATTCTAATGAAAGGGGTTCGAATGAACACCCTCTTTTTTTACATTGCCCCATTAATTACAAAATTACTCCATTTTTTTACTTTTGAAGCTTGATTTGGAGGTGCAAATGGATTCAAATAGATAAACCAAGTTGGAGAACCATAGTACTCAAAACGAGCTTCCCAACAACTATAAATTTGATATATTTTTCTTTTTTAGTTTTATTGAACATAGGTTTTTCAACAAACATCAAGTTTAGTGAAAAATCATTATGGAAAAATAGTAAATGAGTGGTCTTTTTTAAAAAAGGATACACACTAGGTATTAATGTCTTCATTCCAACAAAAAATAATGAATTTCAATACATAAAAAAAAAATTATGCGAGTTGAAGTGAACCTATGTCTGAATTGTAATTAGTTTAACTTCAAAACTTAATTAAAAGAAAAATATTCAACAAAACATTATGAAACGAAACAAAATCACTAGATATTAGTGTTACCAACCTAAATTAAAAATAATCATAATTTTATCCTTTGTAAAAAAGAAGTTATGTGAGCCAAAGTACACATCACTTTATAAAAATGTTGTTTACAGTTATTAAAAACTAGTTATCAAAGGAGAAACGAAAAAATTACAAGTTACTTTCAAGTTTTTTAAAATATACAGTTAAAATATACAAAAAAAATCTCACAAATCACTAATTTGCATCATCTTCAAATTCCTAATAGTTTACCTACTATAGGTGTTAGAAAGTGAAGATATTTCTCAAAATATTGATTTCAATGTCAAGTTTGGCCAAAAAGTGTATCCCATTATTGTGGGATGACCCTCTTGTGGAAATTAAGGCTTGTAACTTCCTTTCATACTTCAAATATTTCTCTAGCATTTCATTCATACTTTTTAGTCCATGCATGTCAACATCTACCCCTATGTTGGTACTTAACCTTGATATTTAACCCCAAAATGAATTTCATGGTTTGGATTTTCTCATCTTTTTGATACATTGTCGCATATTTTAGTACTTTGGAAAACCTATCCCAATATTGTTGTATTTTTAGAGATCTTTGTTGAAGGTTTTGGAACTCAGTTATAATCTTATTAAAGAAAGATGTGGTAACCACCTTTTGTGGAAGTGTTCAAAAAATTGGTATTCTCATAAGTATACTTTGGAACTTCTATCAATAAGGGACAGGTATTTGTCAAATTTGAATAACAACCAATCATACATTCATACCAAAAAAAATTCACTTCATCTATTCATATGGAATAGGAATTCACTTCATCTATTCATA
Source organism: Sequoia sempervirens (assembly GCA_007258455.2). Classification (NCBI taxonomy): domain Eukaryota; kingdom Viridiplantae; phylum Streptophyta; class Pinopsida; order Cupressales; family Cupressaceae; genus Sequoia; species Sequoia sempervirens. The sequence continues at coordinate 42,254,841 of VDFB02047397.1, read as the reverse complement.
TGGAATAGGAACTCATATATCCATATATCTAGAATAGGCATCCACCTAAAGAAAGGTAGGCTGTATCAAATGATAGGTATCTACTATGGCCAGAGTCTTGGACTCATCAAGACTAATTAAGACTTGAGTCATTTCAATGAAGACTACACTTAGTATTAAATTTTATTGAGGTCACCATCATTAGGGGTATATATTTATATCTATAGGCTTGAAACCCACCTTGGAATTCAACCTAAGGCCTTGAGGAATCAATCAATTCATATGGGATTCTTTTGAGTATAGTTCAATGTATTTTAGTTTATAATCTTTTAGAAATGTTTAGGGGATTAGGCTTTCCATAATCCTTGTTCCCAAATTCCTATGTACTAGGAGGTCCTTAATTTCCCAGACTGCCTACATACCCTACTATCAAATCGGATCAAGGCATAAAATATGTAGTTTTATTACTAGTCTATGTTTTATGTGAACTATTTAAGTGGGAACGCAACCCTGTACCATAGAAAAAAGGAAACTTGCTTGATTTGGGGAATAATTGATGATAAATTAGACTTAATAAGGCCTTGATTTAGTATTGTGAGGTGTTTTACCAATCCACACTAGGTTTTGGACCCTTGCAAATTGAATAAAATGCATTTATTGATGTCTTGTAAAGGTGTTGTAAAGTGTTGTAAAAGACTTTCATGCTTTTCTAGACTTAATAAACCCATGCTCCCTTAATTCAACATTGTAAAATGTAGTTAATTTCATCTTCACATCAATCTAGAAGGCTTGTTAATTAAACTTAACCTTAGTCTAGTGTTGTAATGTGTCCTACACATTCACATTGGATGATGTGCCTTTCTAGGCTATTTGGACCTCATTTTAGTGTTGTAAAGTGTATTTAATCACACTTTTACATTGAATTTTATGTCCCAACTACTAATTGACCTTTACATCATCATTAATAGGCCCCTATTACTCCATATTGTGCATTATGAGGCATAATTTGATGAAATACCTAGCAAAGTCATCATACAAACCTTATTTCCTTACTTCCTAGCATCCTAGCTAGAAATATAGGCCCCTCTAGGACTAATTCACCATCTATGGTGAATCATTCCTTTCCAGGTGGGACTGATTTTCCCATGGTGGTGAATGAGTCCCATTTGGGCCATTTTTTACTTTTGAGCAAGAAATTTTGGAATTTAAGTTTTGTTTTTCTTCATGTCAACCTTGAGGATCCAATTTATGAGAAAATAAGGTGAATTGCCTATAAAATCAAGTCTCAAAACCATAATTTACATCTCTTAACTCATTCACACATCTCTTATCATCCATTCATCATCTATCATCTCTATCAAGTCAACCAAGTTAGGGTTTTTACATTCTAATTCATCAAGATAGCTTCCAAGGACATTCAAGGGCAGATTCTTCATGTTTTTGCTGCAAAAATTCAAGATAAAACATCATGGAAAGGTATTAGCTCCATTTTTTCATGCTTTATTACATTCTTTCACCATTTTGGTGCAATTACCTACAAAGGGGTTTGACCAAGGCAAACCCCCATGCCCTAACATTCAACATCTTTCCTTCTCTTCTTATGTGTTTATAGATTTAGGCATCTTGGAGGCTTGGAAATCATTGAAGATCAAGTTGAAATTTTTTTCAAGTCATATCTTCATTGGATAAGGCAAAATATCAACAAAAAGTCACCTTTAGGCCCGAATTTGACGGTTTCATAACCAGACACCTAGAGAACCAGAAAGTGCAGACTAAAGGCTCCTATTTCCACCTTTGAATCTTTAGAAATTCAAAATTGGACTCATTTTCAATGGGTGGAAAATTAGTCCACTTCTATGCCTAATTTTAGTTTTCTACATTTTTGGATACCCATTTGTTTGAAACGGGCTCCAGAACAGTTTCCCAGATCTGGGACTAATTCGCCCGGGATGGCGAATGAGTCCCACCAGGCCTAAAAATTAGGATCAGCAGTATTCTAGAAGACATTTCCAATCTTCATCAATATCTTAGGTGCACAGTTTCAGTTTCATCCATTTCTATTGCAATTTGTATTCATTTCTAGTTCATTTCTGCATATCATAATGTGTTTTCCAACAATTTGCATTTCAATAGTTTTCACTTAATAATCAATAGATTTTACTAGTTTACTACATCTAGATCATCACATTTAGTCATAATTTCATCATACGAACATTATTTTGAGTGAGCTATCTAGATTTTTGGGTGTGGGATCTATCTCTTTCCTTTAGGTGAAAGACCCTAATTATGCAAAAGAGACATAACATTCCTACACTTTAAAATCTATGGTTCATTTTGGAAAACCTGATTTTTGAATAATTTTCTGATTTGGTGTCTTTCATCATAGCTCTACCTTGCATTGACATTGCATTAGGGTTTCCATGGATTAATTTGCATGCTAAAGTTTCAAATTTTTCATTCCTGAAAAGTGCATTTAGGTTGCATTTTTGGCATCTAAATTCATTTGAATTTTTTTAAATTTTTCATTTCTAACTTAGGTCTTCATCATAGAACTCGGAAAACATAAAGATCATTCAATATTTTTTAAAAATTCTAAAAAAGTCCATACTGGGACTCATTCGCCACCTTGGGCGAATCAACCCCTTTTCACCCCTGAAACTGCCCTTTAGAGAACTGAAAACCCTCTTTTTAAGATTTTGTTTGGTGCCATTACATACTTGTATCAGTTAGCTAAGTTTTTGTAACATGCATTTCATTAGATCTAGCTTATATTATCTCATTTCATGCATTTTTCAATTTCACATTTGCATTGTTGCATAACATAATCAACAAATTACTTTGATTTATAGCATTGCACTTTATTTACTTTTGCATAGCATGTTATTTTTCACAAGATGTTTCTTTGATTTGGTTAAAAATGGATTTTATAAGCACAATATCTCATCTTATGAGTTCACTTTTTATTACAACAATGAGGAACATGTTAGTCATAGCTTTGACCAAACCATTACAAATTACCCATTGGTGCAAATGAAGGTGTAGACAATCATAACACACGTACTTGTTCTTCTCCAGATACCTCTCCTATTAGTGATGAAGGTATCTTGGTGAAGGAAGTTACAAGCTTTGAGGGTCTTGATTTTCCATCTCCTCATTCCCCTTTGGAAGATGTTAGACAACAAGAACGTGAGATCATAGACACATTTCTAAATATCACCTTACCTAGTCTCCATAACCATGACAATCAAAATTTTCCATTTCCTAATATCCCTCCTCGATGTAAAGAGGATAGGTTGGTGTTAGAAGAAATCCCTCTTAAGAATCATGAAACCCTTGATACTCCCTTCCCTAATGCTCCTCCCATTTGGGATAATCTATTTGAAAACCATAGTGGTCCTTATCTTGATGTCTCCCCCACTTGTGATGAAGCTACTTTACAAAATTCAAACTGGGATGAACATATTACAAGCTCTCCTACTAGGGTATATAACATGGAACAAGAGAATGAGACCTTAAAGACAATGGACACTCAACTAACACCTTCTCCTAATCATCCCCCTCTTGATAATCCCATCATTGATCATTGCCCTATTGGCAATGAAGTCATTTTGGAAGAACCAAGCCTTACTTGTCAAGAACATGTGGCTTGTTGTTCTCCTAAAAGTCTCCTTCTAGGGAGAATATCATAGTACTAGAAAAAGGAAACAATAATAATGTGTCTTCCTTAGATAAAATAGTGATTCTCAGTTTCCCTTTATTAGAGATACATCAAACCAAGACCACTCAGGTTATGAATGTGCAAGTGTCCATTAGATCACCCTCAATCAATGGACCTCAAACATACCTTGTGGGACATCCTAACAACCCTCTAATTCTCTACCCACCTTCATACAAACAACAAACTAAAAATAAACCTAAAATTATCCTTTACCCTCCTCAGAAAAATGTTTCGCAGCAACTGAGTCATAATATAGTTGCTCATATGTATAACACTTGAAACAATCTGCAACCACAACAACCAACCCAAAAGCCATTACCATTACCTAATCCTACCCCACCTAACCCTTTCTTGCTAGGTCTCAACGAATATGATCTTGTTGAGAAACTTAAGAATACTCTTGCTAAGATATCATTTTGGGACCTTATTCAAGCCTCCCCTCACTATCATAACATGATCCAAATAGCCTTACAACAAGTTCTTGTCCCTTCTAATGTTCCACCAACTGATATAACAACCATGATTCAAGGACTAAATGCTGACATTGTTTTCCACCAAAGTGAACTCCCCTCTTTGGATGTGCAAAAAAAATGATCCTCTCATGATCATAGTGTAATACAAATGGAAAGGGATAAAGAGAAATCTTGTAGATACTGTTTTTTCCCTTAATGTGTGTAGTGTGACCCTTCTGGATAGGCTTGGTATTGATCAATCCACCATTCGACCTAATTCTTTATCTATTAAGGGATTTGACAATGTCGAAAAGAAACCACTGTGGGTCATCATTATACCTCTTACCATTGGAGTGGCCACCTTGAATAGACCAATCCATGTCATTCCTTATGAACTTTCCTGTAATCTTATCTTAGGCATACCATGGATTCATGCAATGAAAGGTGTGCCTTCCACTCTTCATCACATAATGAAATACATCTAAAATAACACAGTCCACACACTTGATGTTGATCTTGAACCTAATAGTGTCTTACAACTTGAGAAAAAAAAATTCCTTAAACACATCAACATTAGCTACACCAGTAGAACCCATACAACAGAACAACAAAGAATAACATATTGAAAAAGTCACACAACTATTAGAAGATGATTGGGGTTCCTTGGATTTTGAACATGAATTCATGGGAGAGTACAAGATCATACACAAATATTCAAATAGGGGAAATGAAAAAGTAGATGACCCTTCAAAAGCATCCACTTCAACTAGTTTAGACAATGAAACACACTACACAACCACCTTTGACAACGCTTATCACCAACCACCAACCGATCAAAAAGTAATGAAAAAACTTTATGGAAAAGGGTATGAGCTTATGAAACAACTTGGATATAGTGGAAAAGGATTTGGTGCTCATGAACAACGTATCCACCATCCTATAGACCCTATCACACAACAAACCACTCATGGTCTTGGTTATTACCCTTTGATAGAAATTGCCAAGCCTTCAATCACCGCCAACACTCTCACATCACATTCTTCTAATTCAACCTTAACTGTAAAACATCCTAAACTGATAGACACTAGTGGTCTTGGATTTTCTTCTTTACATGGAATAAAAAAAACAACAAACTCTTCGCTTAATGTCAATGTCATCTCACAAGACAGTAATAATTTGACTTCGCTATATTTTACACCCTCCTATAAAGGAGAGAACAAAATATCACCATCTAAAGAGTCTTGCAAAGATATGACAACTCATACTAAGCAATATGTTTCTTTCTAACAAACCATAAGACCACCTTTTACCATTGATCAAGAGGGCATCCTGTCGAGACTCCTCCAAGATCACTTGATAACCCTTCCTCCAAGAAGTCAAAATAAATTTTATTACAAGATTTCATTCTTTGCATATCATAGAGTTCATGGTCATTCCACCAATGAATGTAAGGCTTTGAGTCATACAATCCAACATTTTTAGGATTTTGGTATTCTTCCTTCTGTGGGGGCACCTAATTCCTCTAATTGATAATGATTTTCACTCTTGCCTACATTTCATTAATCACTTTGGCTCACCTTTTTCCTGCACTCAACGAGGGAAAGGGGTTTAGTAGCCCCGTTCCTGCCATGTCACCCACAATCTCACAACAACAACTCTTCATAAAAATATACATGCTGGGATGAACATGCTTAAGTTGGCTCTGCAGCATGGTATACCTTTTTCACATGATGTGTTTTTATCTAAACATATGACTTGGAATAAGACTATCCCAGCCGTCCATGTCCTTCTTTCTTTCACTTGTAGAAGAAATTTCATAGCACCGGGTGCTCTTAACTTCTTTAAAGTGCAAAGGCATCACCACTCACATCATTGTGCTGGACATTTTTCTTCTTTTAAGGAGCAAGGCCCTTTTAATGCGTGGAGCCAAGGCTCTTGACCTCCCCAGTTTTTCACATCCTCTCTTTGTTATATTAAGCACCCATGTTCCCTAGTAAGATGGACCTTGCATGAATTAAGAAAATCCCTTTAAATGTCCTACACTATTTCCTCTCACTTTACAATGTCTATGGGTACAAGCCACAAGCTGCTACCATGTGGTTTTCCCAAAAGCCTTTGTGTACCCCACAAAGCATCGTGATAACTTTGGGACAGGCTTGTAACCTGGGAGTCTACCTAAGCACGAGTTTCCATAGCCACCCCAAGTGCTTGTGAGTACATACTAAATATATATTTCACCATGGATAGCCAAGAGTTCCATTACCCTAGAGTGAGTATGAATTTTCTTTTTGGAAAAACAGCCTAGATCTGATCCACAACATGTTGGACAAAAGATCGAAGCTTGATTCACCTCATTTTCATTTCTCTTGCTTCTAGTTCTTTCCATTGCATGATCATGTATCTTGTTTTGATGCAAACTGGTTCACCCTTTTGCATGTCCTTTTGCACCTAAAAGGCTTGATCGAGGACTTTATATCCTGTGGGATTCCATTTTCTCAATTTGTATTATCCTAGGACCATCCAGATTGGTACACTTGGACTCTCCATGTCTCCACTTTATGAGCCAAGCAAAGCTTCACTGCCTCACCAAAGTAAGAGCTAAATTTACCATAGAAAAGGAAACTCTCGATTTGGGAATAATTGATGATAAATTAGACTTAATAAGGCCTTGATTTGAAGTGTCGTATATGTGGCCTACCATTATCCACTAGGTCTTGGACTCGTAAACCTAATAAAAATGCATTGGCATTCTGTAAAGGTACAGGTGTGCACTAAACACTAGAATTAATAAGCCCATTCTCCTTTAATTCAACATTGTAAAATGTATTTAATTGCATCTTCACATCAATCTAGAAGGCTTGTGAATTAAATGTAACCTTAGTCTAGTGTTGTAATGTGTCCTACACATTCACATTGGATGTTATGCCTTTCTAGGCTATGTGGACCTCATTTTAGTGTTGTAAAGTGTATTTAATCACACTTTCACATTTAATTTTGTGTCCCAAGCCCTAATTGACCTTTTCATCATCATTAATAGGCCCCTATTACCCCATATTGTGCATCCCAAGGCATAATCTTGTGAAATACCTAACAAAGTCATCATACAAACCTTATTTCCTTACTTCCTAGCATCCTAGCTAGAAAATGGGCCCCTCTGGGACTAATTCAACATTTTTGGTGAATCAATCCTTGCTAGGTGGGACTAATTCGCCCAAGGTGGTGAATGAGTCCCATTTGGGCCATTTTTGACTTTTGAGCATGAAATTTTGGAATTTAAGTTTTGTTTTCCTTTATGCTGGCCTTGGGGATCCAATTTATAGGAAAATAATAAAATCAAGTCTCTAAACCCTAATTTACATCTCTTAACTCATTCACACATCTCTTATCATCCATTCATCATCTATCTTCTCTATCAAGTCAAGCAATTAGTGTTTTTACATTTTAAGTCACCAAAAATACTTCCAAGGAATTCAAGGGTAGATTCTTCATGTTTTTGCTATAGAACTTCAAGTTCAAACATCATGGCAAGGTATTAGCTCCATTTTTTCATGCTTCATTACATTCTTTCATCATTTTGATTTAATTACCTACAAAGGGGTTTCACTAAGGCAAACCCCCATGCCCTAACATTCAACATCTTTCCTTATCTTCTTGTCTATTTGCAAATTTAGGCATCTTGGAGGCTTGGAAATCATTGAATATCAAGTTGCAAATTTTTTTAAGTCATCCCTTCATTGGATAAGGAAAAATATCAACAAAAAGTCACCTTCATGCTCAAATTTGACAGTTTCAAAACCAAACACTTGGAGAAGCAGAAAGTGCAGAATGAAGGCTCATGTTTCCACCTTTGAATCTTCATAAATTAAAAAATGGACTCATTTTCAATGGGTGGCAAATGAGTCCCACTTCTAGGCATGATTTTAGTTTTCTGTATTTTTGGATACCCATTTGTCTGAAATGGGCTTCAAAATAGTTTCCTAGATCTGGGACTAGTTTTCCTAGAATGGTGAATGAGTCCCACTAGGCCTAAAAATCAAGATCAACAACATTATAGAAGTCATTTCCATTCCTCATCAATATCTCAGTTGAACACTTTCAGTTTCATCCATTTCTATTGCAATTTGTATTCATTTCTAGTTCATTTCTACATATCACAATGTGTTTTCCAACAAGTTGCATTTCAATAGTTTTCACTTAATAATCAATAGCTTTTACTAGTTTACTACATCTAGATCATTTCATTTAGTCATAATTTCATCATGTATACATTATTTTGAGTGAACCATCTAGATTTTTGGGTGTGGGATCTATCTCAATTGTGCAAAAGAGATAACATTCCTACACTTTAAAATCTATTGTTCAAACCCTTTCTAGGGTTCTTATTCCTTAGATAATTCCTTTGTGGCTGATACCCATGAAGGGGAGAGTGAATAAAAAATGGTCAACTTGGCCATTGTTTGTTTTCCTAACAACATTCATCTGAACCTATTTCCTAATAATAATCATCACCCTTGACCTATTTAAATAATTTCATAATAATTCAAATTATTCATACATCAAAATAATTATAACTTCAATTTGAGATTACATTTTCATAATAGAAATCCTACTTGGGTTTTCTTTGTTGACACTAATGACTTTGATTTATTTCCTTTTCATCTTTTTAAATTATCAATCTAAAGGGGATTTCCCTTCATTTGGATTTAATCAATCTAATATACCTTATTTCTCTCTCACAATTTATAGGGATGATTCCATAGACATGTTATTGTAGCTATGTTAGGCTATATATGTAGTACCTCAAGTGTGATAACATTACCTATAAACGCGAGACAAAGGCATCATTAATACCGAAAACTACTAGTTTTTTTTTTTCCAATCTTTAATTAAGTTTTCAAAACTATATCTAACATAATCTAAACCTTTACCTTGAAGAAATATTTCATAAGAACCTTTTAATGTTTGTATTGTATAATAGAATTAATACATTCATGAAAATAATAGTACTCAAAATAATTTAGTAACTTATCAAATAATTATTCTAGAATATGGAATAAATGTTCCATCACGTAATAATACTTAATCATAAAATATCTATTTTTTATAGGCATTATTCATCTAAAAATAGTACAAGTATCCTTGAAGTAAAAGAAGTGATATATATTAACCATTTATTTTCTAAATAAATAACTATTTAAATCAACATCTACTCATAGAAATAATTGCTATTTAACTATCACGACATTTAAAAGAGAGCACTTAAACTTAAAGATACACATTATTCTTCTTTTTTACTGATGGTTTCTCTCTTTCTATCCTTCAACCATTTTAGTTCCTTTCCGAGGGTTTTAGTATCTATTAACCAAGCTCAATTGAGGGAGGCTTCTTTTTCATAGTATTTTTTGGTAAATCTTGTTACATTGGCAGTTGTTGTTGCACCAAAAGATCGACCTGTTTATGCCCAATACAACCTCCAAATTTATACAAGATCCATTGGAGGCGGGTAACCCATGTCACAAACCCAAGCATCGCACTACACAAAGAAGACCAAGGAACACACCATCTTGCAACCATTTTTTCGGTGCAAGTGAGGGGTTTGAACCTATGACCTTAGTTTTGATACCATTTGTTACATTGGTGTTTGTCATTGCACCAAAAGATCAACCTTTTAATGCATGATACAACAGCTAGATTTATACAAGATCCACAGGAGGCATCATGAACCCAAGCACCACATTGCGTAGAGAAGACCAAGGGACACACCATCTTGCAAAAAATATGCTATTTTTTTTCTATCTCTTTGTTTACCATCTTGTTAGAATGTGCCCTAACATATTTGTATTTGCAAGAAATGGTTTAATAATATCTTAGGAAGATTCAAGTCTTAATCATATTTTATTTCATACTTTCCTTATACAAGGAATCATATTTGGATAAATACAAATTGAATGATAATTAAAGAATTTTTGAATAAATTAAACTTATTTGACTTGAAAAAATTCTTAATCTCATATAATATTCACTAATTGTTCAACTAGGTTGGCAACACAACTTGATTCATAACATCTTTAAGGAAAATATTGAAAATTCTATTAACCCATTATTCTCTCAATTTTCTATTTCAAGGTTGCATTTATAGGTTAATAATAAGAAAATAAAACAATTTTCATACGATTAATTTATGTTATCTTTACTACCTTTTACATATGGATAATTTATTAATAGTTTACTTAATATAATAATGATGTCATTATACAAACTTGACTTGAATAGTTGGCTAATGTCTCAAGAAGTAGAGTGAAGCTCCATAGTTTAGATATGTCACATGATCTCAAATTATTTCACCACATACCTATCCACTTTGAAAAGGATATAAATATTGTTAAAGAAATTTAATTATTTGTACAAGAAATTAAATTAAACTATCAAGATACCTATGTGTTAAATGATGATTTAATTACAACTTATACATACTTTAGTTGAAAGAATAGGAGATATGTAGATAGTTTATGAGGAACCTGAAACTTCAAAATTGTAATGTGAATATGAACTATATTAATAATTTTTGATTCTTTAAAATATAAAGGTTCTCCAAGTGAAAGTCTACAAGTATATTGTAACTTAATAAGAATCTAGGTCTTAACATTAAAATATTGTAATTGATTGGATGAAGATCAATATGTAATAAAACCTTCTATAAATTTTAGTCATGAAATATGGAAAATACATCAAAAATAAATAAATAGATTAATCTTATATATTAAGTCACTTTGCTAATTTAATTTAAAGACTATAAATTTTATACTTTATAATAATAGCCCTTAGCTCTTGCTTCCAATGGATAAATTAGAGATCAACCCTCAGAATGAATAGTAAAAAATGGTCTTCAGGCCACAATGTAGGCTTCTACATATTACCCATGTGTTTAAACTTGATATAAGTACTTTATGACCTAGGTGCCCAATCTTGAGCTAAATAATTTAGTATCTCTAGTAGTAAAAAAAATCGAACATGAAATTGGATCTACTTGTTGGAACATAACTATCTACTGAGAGGGTGGGGATGAATCAATAGATTTAATAAAACTGTTCCTTAAAAAACTTTAAACCAAATTAGGAGAATATGTAGAGAGACCAAACACACACAAATACACCTAACACCAAATGCATGTGGAAAACCTAGTATGGGAAAAACCATGGTGAGAATAACTGCTTGAGTCTACTACTCAAATCCAACCTCACAAGAAAACCCTCACTGGTTACAAAGTTTAAGAGCACCAACCTTAAGGAGACACCAATACCCTAACTGGGCACCAACTCAGCAATCTGATGGCACCAACCAATTAGATAAAAAGGAGCTAGAAATCTAAATTACATAAGTAATTCAATTGAATCCAATTTCATGTTATAGGTATAGTATGAAATTGTACATTACTTCTTCTTTTCTTTGTTTTGCTCTTTATAACAACCTCTATTATCTAATGTTGTAGGAACACTTCTTTTATCTTTTTCTCTATCTCTCTCTATTCTAAACTCAAAATGCAACCCCTAGTTCACTCTCACTACATTGTCTTTTCTACTTCATCTATGTCAAAAATTTATGTTATTCATTAGAGTTGCATACACACTTTATACTGTATTACTTTCATGTTATTAAGAATCTCATTTTCTAAATGTCAAGACATCATTTTATATGCCCCGTTCCATCACTTATCTACCATGTATCAAAACCTTAACTGTAGATTTCATACGTAGGTATGATGCCTAATAATTGATTGTTTCTATACAATTGTAATTGTATCTAATCTTCTCACCACCTAAAAATATATTATGTTTCTCGTCCAATAGAATTTCCATATTTTTCTATCATGCCATATCAGATTTCTTCCTCTATGTCAAGTTTTACCGCCTGACCATTGTGATATTACAACTTTTAATGTTGACCTTTGATCTTTGTCTTTATGCCATTATATGATGGTTCTCTATTAACCTCAACACCATTAAAACATTTACATAAAATTAACTTCCTTTAAGCCCAAGATGTTGATTTCCATTGTATCATATATGCTTATTGCTTTTCTACTTAGGGCTCAAAAACCATTTATGTGATGTAAAGGAGTTGTGCAATGTAATAGTTGTTTGCCATTTGTCATCTTAGACATGTGACATTATTTTTCTTGGTCATTGATTAAATAATTTATCCCACCATGCTCATTGCATATCGCTTTTTACTCACTGTAGTGTACTTCACAATAGCGATGTGAATTACCTATGAAATACAATCAATACTTGCCACCTATTATCCTGATGTCACTGTTATCGCCTGAAGTTTTACCCATGTCAAACCTGATGTTCAATGCCTCAGTGTAACATGGGAAGACCTCTAAAGCTGTGGGTCACTTGTAGATAGAGGTCAACCTCCGGAGAAGGCCGGCTTCCTTTGGTGTCACCTAAACTACTGATTCTTTTAAGGGAAAGGAAAAAGGAGTACATAAATTGAAACTAAACTAAGGTGATGCACCAAAATGATAGGAACAATGAGATACTCAATTTACACTTGAATACTGACAGTGAACATAAGATTACACATCAAATTCTGCAAGCCGTGCACTAACATTTCACAAACAGGTTCGATTCACACACTTTTTCCAGAGAGGAAAGAAAGATTTTCACATATCAGAATCCATGTGTGACTAAGTGAACATAATTTTTAAGTTGTATAATGATACTTTTGCAAAGGAAAGCATGAAACACAAGATAAAGTTATGAAGGAATGAAAGAAATTCACAAAAATAACTTAATCATGAACCTGAAATGCACAACACTCTACAGGAACAAGATGGAAACCCGAACATCAATAGTAATCAAGGTAAGCTTTATATAACATGCTCCAAGATGAGTTACAGAATTCTGCTAATCCGAGAGAGGACTATAGTAGTCACAGACTTCAGAAAAGCATACATCAGAACTCTTTTTTAAAAAAAGGAAAAAATGCCTTATATACAGAAAAGATCTCAGCCCCTTAGGGCTCACAAAATATTGGTCTCAAAAAAACTATCCTAAGATCTTTTGATTGAATTAAATGTTGCACCCATGCGTGTCCCGTTGTTCATGTCGGTGTGAAGAATCACCCCTAGAGAAGCCTTAAAGATCTTTAGTAGCAACTACCGCATTCATTTCTGATCCTCGTGTCCACCTTTGAATTCCCCCCAATTGAGCTACTTTGAATGCTCCTGACCTTAGAGCAGAAATGCGCTGCCTTGTTTTTTTTATCTTCCTTGCTGAGGTGTTAATCAATTAAAACGTCAATGGTTCATCTGGTTGGGATTTCCATGGCTCGCTTTTAGCTCCCTTTAATTGGCTTGGCACACTACACGCAGATTCTCTAGGTGGTCAAGAGCTCGTTTGACTAGAATCGCACCTCGGCAAGACACTAAAAGTGTCTCACTGATGTGATTATGCTTCTCTGAAGCCATCGGCACAATATGCGATAGTCAATGAGAGTCTTGGCAAACTTATAAGTCAAGTAGATATCGCCAAAACATTGGCAAGTCAAACAACATCGGGGAGAAGTCATAGCGAGCACCACTGGGTTATACCGATGTAGATTTATTGGGTAATGCCATTGCTGTCGGCGAGACATCCTATGTTTGGGGAAACATTATGGTGAGGCTCCTTGTCATATCAATCTCTCTTTTGTTGCTGAGACCACCTAATGTCGGTAAGACATCACTCTGACGGTTGGGCACTTTATCGATGAAATTCATGTCGGGGAGACCTTCGCCAATGCCTCCAGAAGTCATACCGCTGAGCTCCTTTATATTCGGCGAGACCACTGGCCTTCGGCAAGACCTTTCACCGAGCTTCAAATCTTTTGGTGAGCCCATCCTATTATCAGCAAGATCCTTTGGTATTGGCAAGACATCTCGCTGATCTTCATTCCTTATACCGAAGCCATGCCCCTTCGGTGAGACTTCAGTTGGTCGCCAGAACCTTTTGGCAAACGCTTTGCCTTTTGGCGAGTTCCTTTTCTTGTCAGGGAGACAACCTTACTTCAGCAAGAAATCTTGTCAAAGTCCTTTTCTCAGCAGTCCTTTTTGTTGTCGGCGAGACTCTTGCCGAAGGCAAACATATCGAGGCCCTTTACTCAGTCGGCGAGACTAAATGTCTTCACCGAGACATTACAGTGAAGGCATCTCCTCTTAGCGATCTCCTTGTTGTCACTAAGACATTGGAGTTGGGGAGACCTTTCTCCAACTTGAATGCTACACCGAAGGCTCCCTATTGTCAACAAGACATCACCAATTTTCCAAGACCATATGCCAAAATACATCTCCTGTTGAAACCTTAATGTTGTTCTGGAAGACTTCACTAGTTGTCGAGACTCACGCCGAACTCTTCATTCTGCTCGAGCTTCAAATATTTTGTTTCGCTGAGACATTCTAGCTCACAGAGACCTTCTATAGACTTCCCTTACTTACCCCAAATGCAAGCAATCGGTGTGACTTTCTCACATCATTGAGACCTCCCAACGAAGGAAAAACCTTATGCCGATAGCGAAACCCCTGCTTAGTCAGCAAGACTCTATATGATCCTGAAGACCTTCTGTCGAAAGAAAACTATTTCCCTGAGATCAACTTTGTGGGCTATTGTCGATGAGACATCCACATCAAAGAGACTCACAAGACTTATGGTGACTCGAATGTCTTGAAAACTAGTATTTCAAAAAAATGGAATGCATTACTAGTCGGCAAGACACCAGAGAGGTCTTGCCGACTTTCTTCTCTGATTGATTTTATGTCAAAACTGACTAAGGCATACTTTCAAATGATCTCCTTGTGACCTAGCATCAGATACTTGATTTAATCCTACACAAAAATCCCCCATCTGGCCTTTTGAACATATGAAACACAACTTTACCTTCCTTGATTGAGCCTGTAGGTGAAAATTGGGTAACATTTCTGGCGACCTTTGCTGGATGTTTGCCTGCTAAACATGAGGACCAGTAGCCTAGGCCTATCCATTGGGCATGGAGTCATTGGGACAACTCAGAAAAGATCAAGAGTAGCTTTGTACATGGATGTAACTCATCTTGAGACCTACTAGAACACTTGGAAATTTATTCAAAACAAGAAAAATGTAGAAGGGAAACTATCTAACTGTGTTGAAACAACACTTAGGGAATATAAACTACATCTAAAGCTACCCTACACTAACCAATAAGAAATTAGTCAAACAAACCCATTAACAGGTTGGGTAAAATAACTGCCCTTTCTAAAAAATTTACAATGTTTGCCATGTTGGAGAACAACTAAAGAGAAATGAAGCATGCTTGACAATTCAACAAATGGTTGCAAGATCTCTGGGAAAACATATTCAGGCTTACTAACCTTTTCATATGGAATGTAAGCATTCATGTTCTAATGTTGAAAGGTGACTTGAGTGCACTCCTCCTGAGCAGTATCTTCATGCTTGGGTGTAAGATTCATCCTTGGTGTTGCATTAGATTCCATCCGAGCTAGGTACCTAATTGGACAGCCCCTGGTAAGGGTAAAACTTGAACCCTCCTCCTTTTTTATCTCTTTACCTTCTCTAAAGACTTCGTCTTTTCCTTGAAAAGATGTTGACTGGAGGTAATATCCAGGTTGTTCATTTGCTGCTACAGTCTGATCTTCTTGACTAAGGAGCTGATATCCCTATTGGATAACTGAAAACAAATCTTCAGACTATGGCTCCTTATGCTCTTTATCCATGACAGAATACACTTCCTCCTCAAAAAAGTGGGGAAGCTCATTTAATAAATTCATAGGCTGCAAGCCATTATCTTCAACTTCTTCAATAGTCTCGCCAACTTGAATGGGTTGATCACATGCTTCCTTTTCATATGATACTAGTTCATCATCTATGTTGGAACAAAAAGCTTCTATGATATCATTTGACTCATAATTTTGCATTAAATCTAGATGAATTTTATCATTTAGTTGCTCCATACTAGGCATAGATGCTATCATGCATGTGAGATCTTCATCTTCATTAACAAATTGAGGGAGTTCATCAAACAAGTCAGAAATATTCTCTGGTTTTCCATTAACAATTGGTAAATTAGGAACCTGCATGCTCTCTTCAGCCTGCTCAACATAACCAGGCAATTGATCAAATAAAGAAGTCAATTATTCTTCTTTGTGTGGCTCATTTTGCAGTGAAACTTGGGTATATTCTGCCTACAAGTGAATATCTTCAACTGTCTTTTGTTCCACTTCCTACCTCTCCTCCTGTTTGAGCTTTTCCTACTGTAGTCGGTAACATGCTATAGCTAAATGTATTGGATTTACTTTGCTAATTCTCTCCTTGAGGAGTAAGTCATCTGGATCAATGGGCTGCTCTTGAGGGATGATGGGCTGATCTTGTTTAGGTACTACATTCTCTTCCATCGAATTGAATCCCTTAAAGCTTGGGATTTCAAGCTGAGAAGACTTACTAGGGGAGTCAAGAGGCTGAATTTGCCTAAAGCTGGAAAAATTATACTTGTGAGCCTCTTGTCTAGAAAATTTTAGCCTCCTTTTTGCCTCCTTTGTAGCCAGCTACTGGGCAAGGTTCTCTTCCAATTGCTTCTTTTGTAACTCCTCCATTAGTTGGTGCTGGTAATCTTAATAAGCTTGAGTGTTCTGCACCTTAGCAGAGAGTAGCTTCATTTGTTCTTCTCTAGCATCTATTTCCTGTTCAAGGCCTTCCTCGAACTGGATTCTTTTTGCCATTCTTTCTTGATCATAAAAGCTGACTTGCTCAGCCACTTCTTCCTATTGCATAATGGTACCCTGCTGCATCTTGATATCAACCAATATCCTAGATAGGCACACAAGAACCTTACTAATATCATTAATCTTCATATTGTGAAGACCTTGACTAAGATCCCACAACGTATGGTCAATTTGTTGGAGCAGGTCGAATACACTCTGATATGGGTGTGCAGGAGCAACATACTCATGACATGGAGGGTAATTATAAGTATCTTCATAATTATTTGACATCTTTTCAGCCAAAGAGCTGGAAACTCAGAATTAACAGATTATTTTGAGACAGACCAAGACATGTGCCTATGAAACCAAAATATTTGAGCTTGGAGTCGCCAGGTATGTAAAGAAAATGCCTCCAAAAGGCTGAAACTGCTGCTATACAAACCAAATAGTAGCAATAAAATGCATAAACGTGAACTGAGAAGCAGTTCACTGTCCCATCGGGCGTAGCAAAAACTGTTATCACTTGAAGTTGCACCCCTGTCGAACCTGATGTTCAACGCCTCAGTGTAACATGGGAAGACCTCTAAAGCTGTGGGTCACTTGTAGACAGAGGTCAACCTCCAGAGAAGGCTGACTTCCTTTGGTGTCACCTAAACTACTGATTCTTTTAAGGGAAAGGGATAAGGAGTACATAAATTGAAACTAAACTAAGGTGATGCACTGAAATGACAGGAACAATGAGATACTCAATTTACACTTGATTACTGACAGTGAACATAATATTACACATCAAATTTTGCAAGCCTTGCACTAACATTTCACAAATACGTTCGATTCACACACTTTTTCTAGAGAGGAAAGAAATATTTTCACAGATCAGAATCCATGTGTGACTAAGTGAACACAATTTGTAAGTTGTATAATGATACTTTTGCAAAGGAAGGCATGAAACACAAGATAAAGTTATGAAGGAATGAAAGAAATTCACAAAAAAAACTTGATCATGAACCTAAAATGCACAACACTCTGGAGGAACAAGATGGAAACCTGAACATCAATAGTAATAAAGGTAAGCTTTATATAACATGCTCCAAGATGAGTTATAGAATTCTGCTAATCTTAGAGAGGACTGTAGTAGTCACAGACTTTAGAAAAGCATACATTAGAACTCTTTTTTTTAAAAAGGAAAAAATGACTTATATACAGAAAAAATCTCAGCCCCTTAGGGCTCACAAAATATTGGTCTCAAAAAAACTATCCTAATATCTTTTGATTGAATTAAATGTTGCACCCCTGTGTGTCCCGTTGTTCATGTCAGTGTGAAGAATTACCCCTAGAGAAGCCTTAAAGATCTTTAGCAGCAACTACCGCATTCATTTCCAATCCTCGTGTCCACCTTTGAATCCCCCCGATCGAGCTGCTTTGAATGCTCTTGACCTCAGAGCAGAAATGCACTGCCTTGTTTTTTTATCTTCCTTGCCAAGGTGTTAATCAATTAAAATTTCAATGGTTCATCTAGTTGGGATTGCCACGACTCGCTTTTAGCTCCCTTTAATTGGCTAGGCACACTACACACAGATTCTCTAGGTGGTCAAGAGCTCGTTTGACTAGAATCGCATCTCGGCGAGACACTGAAAGTGTCTCACCGATGTGATTATGCTTCTCTGAAGCCATCAAGAAAATATGTGACAGTCGATGAGAGTCTTGGCGAACTTAGAAGTCACGTTGATATCGCCAAAACATCAGCAAGTCAAACACCATCCAAGAGAAGTCATAGCGAGCACCACTGGGTTATACCGATGCCACTTTATTGGGTGATGCCATCGTTGTCGACGAGACATCCTATGTTCAGGGAGACATTATGGTGAGGCTCCTTGTCATATCGATCTCTCTTCTGTCACTAAGACCACCTGATTTCAGTAATACATCACTCCGACGGTCGAGCACTTTATCGATGAAATTCATGTCGGGGAGACCTTCGTCGATGCCTCCAGAAGTCATACCACTGAGCTCTTTTATATTTGGCGAGACCACTGGCCTTCGGCAAGACCTTTCACCAAGCTTCAAATCTTTTGGCAAGCCCATCCTATCATCGACAAGATCCTTTGGTATCAGTGAGACATCTCGCCGATCTTCATTCCTTATACCGAAGCCACGCCCCTTCGGTGAGACTTCAGTTGGTCTCTAGGACCTTTTGGAAAATTCTTTGCCTTTTGGCAAGTTCCTTTTCTTGTGGAGGAGACAACCTTACTTTGGAAATACATCTTGCCGAAGTCCTTTTCTTAGTAGGCCTTTTTGTTGTCAGCGAGACTCTCGCTGAAGGAAAACATATCAAGGCCCTTTACTCAGTCGGCGAGACTAAATGTCTTCACCGAGACATTAAGGTGAAGGCATCTCCTCTTGGCAATCTCCTTGTTGTCAGCGAGACATTAGAATTGGGGAGACCTTTCTCTGACATGAATGCTACATCGAAGGCTCCCTATTGTTGGCAAGACATCACTAGTTCACCAAGACCATATGCCAAAATACATCTCCTACTAAAACCTTAATGTTGGTCTGGAAGACTTCACTAGTCGCCGAGACTCACGCCGAACTCTTCATTCTACCCAAGCTTCAAATTTTTTGTTTTGCTAAGACTTTTTGGGTCGCCAAGACCTTCTATAGACTTCCCTTACTTACCCCGAACGCAAGCAGTCGGTGTGACTTTCTCACATCACTGAGACCTACCACTGAAGGAAAAACCTTATGTCGATCGTGAAACCCCTACTCAGTTGGCAAGAATATATATGATCGCTGAGACCTTCTGCCGAAAGAAAACCATTTCCCCGATATCAACTTTGTGGGCTATTGTCGGTGAGACATCCATATCGGAGAGACACACAAGAATTATGGCGACCTGAATGTCTTGGCGACTGGTATTTCAGACAAATGGAATGCATTACTAGTCGGCAAGACACCAGAGAGGTCTTGCCAACTTTCTTCTCTGATGGATTTTATGCCAAAACTGACTGAGGCATACTTTCAAATGAGCTCCTTGTGACCTAGCATTAGATGCATGATTTAATCCTGCACAAAAATCCCCCATTTGGCCTTTTGAACATATGAAACACAACTTTGCCTTACCTGATTGAGCCTGTAGGTGAAAATTGGGTAACAGTCAAATTCCACTATCATCACATATCAAAAATATGACTCAGTCTTCTTGATTCACAACTCTGATGTAGATAAATTGTGTGATGCATTAATAAAAATCCCTGTAACCATCTCCACTCATCACATATCGCTCTTGTGCATTACACCTAAAGAATGACTTTTGCGATGTGAAGAAATAATGCATTGAAATCATAAACCACCATGTGTCACTTGAGGAAACTTTTCATCTTCCATACTTGTCAAGGGTCCATCCATTGGCCTTACCCTTTACCTTTTACCATCCTTGACTACACCACAAGCCAACACACAAACCGCCGAAACTCCAAAGTGTGAAATACCAACTTTGCATTAAACTTGTCAAATGTCTGGGTTCATCCTTCCAATTTACCACTTAATTTCCTTTTGGTAAGGCATAAGCCAACCTTCCAACCTGTGATTCCAAAAACTACTTTAGGGATTAGGATTTGGTGTTTCTTCATACCCTTTTCTTATCCTTAAGTTAAGGTGTAAGCCTTAACTCTGATGTTTGATTCCCAAAACCTTGTCAAAATTAACACATTTGAACTTCCCTTATGTAATTGATACAAGGTACACTTGTTATCTAATCACTTACATTAGAGAGTAAGCCTTAAGCCTGAAGTCCAAAGTCTGATCAAACTAACTTGAATCCAACTAACTCTTTCTTATCTTATCAAGCTATACATAGTAAGCTCGAGGCCGTGATGTATAAGCATCACTTTGGATTATTCATTTTGGTGTTAGGAGTCTTCTGAGTTAGTTTAGGACTTAGGGGGTTCAGTTGGATCATACCCAATGTTCTAGGTTGTGTAAGTAGGCCTAGAAATTCAAAATATACTTTTCTCACCAAAATGCAAATTTGAATTTTCTAGGTAATTTTTGGCTTGTTGAAGGTTAGGATTTGTTCCTCAGCCTCATTTCTTGGATTTTTTTAGTCTAACAAAGTCTTGGAAGATTGTGATATACCATGTAGGGTCTCTTTTCATATTTTGGCTTCATTCCTAGGTTGTAAAAATCCACGTTTTACAAATTTTATGTAAAAAGACTTTAGGTTTTGAAGGAAAAGCATGTAATTTCTATTGTAACTATTTTTGATCATTCATTCACATCTAATAAATAATAAAGAGGGCTCCAAGAAGTTGTGGGAGAAATGTTTTATGAAAATACCATGTTTACTCATGATTTTTAGATAGTTTTTGTAATTATAATATGAAAACAACCTTTTATAGCCTTGTACAGAGCCATGATTAGTCTAAGAATGGATGGTTTATTAGTGCCTTATTTTCAGGTTTAAATTATTTTGGCTTCATTAAATTTCATGAATTTTCGATCAAGATATAACAAAAATACAATTGACAATCTTGCCATAGAGCTAGGGTTTCACGTGAGGGAAAAAATTCATATCTTTTGTTTTGACTAGTGAAAATTGATGAAACATGGAGGAAGTCTTCATATGGTTGTTAGGTAGGCCCCTACCAAAGGAAAATTCACAAAAAAATCATATGTGTGAGTTATTAAATGTTGTGTATGTTCACTATTCAAAAGACAATCAGAAACCCTAGGTGACTTTGAGGGTTTAGTGAAAACCACATTTCTTGAGATCACCATAGCAAGGCGAGAGTTTGATGAGATCCTCAAGAGTTCATTGAAGCTTTGATAAGCCTAAAAAAGCATAAGAGTGAGTTTGGATTCAATAGCACCTCAAATAGGTCTTCCATGAGGGTTTGAGCCTAGGAAAGTTGCAACAATATGAAATAGTTATTCTTTTCTTTGTTTATCTCTCTACATCATTATTGGTATCAAAGCTAGGTTAAGCCAAGAAAACTAACACAAGGGTTAGAAAGATGCCTCCAAGAATCAACACTGGTGAAAGGGTGGAAAAAAGAATAGCAATGCAATTGGGAGAAGCCCTTGCTAGGGACATGAGGGAAATGAGAGTCGGTTTGGATGCAAGACTCACTACAGTAGAATCTGACCAAACAAGAAGAGTGGTTGTAGGGGATATGAGTGACCAAGAAGAAGAAGTGGTGAGTGAAGCACCTCAAGAAGAGAGGGATGCTAATGATGTGAGAATGGAAATATTGTTGAGGGAAATAAATGGTTACGGAACCAAGGTGAAGATGGAACTTTCAATAAATGCAGGCAACTTGAATGGTGAAGAACTCCTTGATTGGATAGAGGAGTTGGACAAATAATTTGAATTTAAGGATGTACCTAAAGATCAACAAGTAAAGTTGGATAGGACCAATTTGAAAGGTCATGCTTCCCTATGGTGGAATTATGCTTAGGAAGAATGGAAAAATAAAGGAAAATCCAAGATTTCTTCTTGGGATAGGATAATTTCCAAGTTGAAGGGAAAATTTATGCCTAGTGACTACATGAATTAGTTCTATAACTTGAAATAAAAGGATATGTGAGTGAAAGAGTTGTAGCTAAATAGTTTTATAAGTTGAGTATCAGATTAAGACACATGGAGGATGACACTGACAAGGTTTTAAGATACCTTAATGGGTTGAAGTATAGCTTACAAGATGAGTTGAGCCTCACAAGCCCTAGGACACTTGAAGAGTGTTATCAACTAGCCTTAAAGGTTGAGGAGAAGCTAAATAGGAAGAACGAAAAGTAGAATAGAGGTAGAGGTCATATACTAGTAGAGGAAAGGCACAAAGAAATCAAGGTGAGTCAAGCACCTCACAAGAACAAGCACCAAGTTCAAGAGGAGGTTTTAGAGGAAGAAGGTCTAACTTTAGGGGAAGATTTGGACAAAGAGGAGGATTCAATGGTTTCATAGGAAAATTATACAAGTGAAACAATTTTGCATGTCATCAAGCTTGGGAGT
Source organism: Sequoia sempervirens (assembly GCA_007258455.2). NCBI lineage: Eukaryota > Viridiplantae > Streptophyta > Pinopsida > Cupressales > Cupressaceae > Sequoia > Sequoia sempervirens. The sequence continues at coordinate 42,231,946 of VDFB02047397.1, read as the reverse complement.
TCCTAGAAGAATAATCAACTACCACCTTTAGGAATGAAAGAACTCAAGTTTCTCAAGGTGGAAATGAAAAAATTGTTAACTTCTCACCACAACCAGAAGAGCCAAAGAAAGGAGAATCCTTGCTAATGAGAAGGAAATTGATCAAGGTTCCAATGGAGAAGGAGCTTGAGAAGGAGCCAAGGTAAGTGTTATCAAGTTGCTATAGATTCAAGAAGTATTAATAATCTAGTTGTTGTTAAGATGGTAGAGAAACTAAACTTGAAGAGATTACCTCATCCTATACCTTATAAAGTCTCATGGTTGAATAAGGGGCAGCAAGTACTAGTTAATAAACAATGTTGGGTAGAATGTCAAATAGGAAGGTATAAAGACAAGGTGTTATGTGATATCATCCCTATGTAGAAAAACAATGTAGGATGGTAGGAAGAATGTCTATGTTCTGGAGAAGGATGGAGTTACCTACACCTTAGCACCTCTAAAGGAAGAAGATAAAGACCAAAAGATTGGATCAAGTGTGATCTTAGTGGGTAAAAAAGAGTTTCTAAAGATAATGGAAGAGGAAGAGATAGGTTTTGTAGTGATGATTAGACCTAGGAATGTCATGACAACAGTAAGAATTGATGAGTTTCAATGGGAGATTCAAGACATGTTGAAAGGTTATGTAGACATAGTTGTTGAAGAACTTCCTAACTCCTTGCCTCCAATAAGAAATATTAGTCATCATATAGACTTCATACCAGGGGCTAGTCTACCAAACAAGGAAGCCTATAAGATGACACCCAAACAAAATGAAGAAATCAGAAAATAAGTACAAGAGTTGCTTGAAAAAGGGTTAATCAGGGAGAGCCTTAGTTCTTGTGCAATTCCAACTATTTCAACACCTAATAAATGATTCGAGTGGATAATGTGTATTGATTCTAGGGAAATAAACAATCATACATAGGTTTATGCTACCAAGAGTAGAAGACTTAATGGATTGTTTTAGTAGGGAAAGTTACTTCTCAAAGATAGACCTCAAAAGTGGATACCATCAAATAAGGATCAGACAAGGAGATGAGTGGAAAACAATGCTCAAAACAAATGAGGGCCTATATGAGTGGCTTGTTATTTCATTTGGCCTTTCTAATGAACCTAGCACCTTCATGAGGCTCATGAATGAGGTTGTCAAGCCATACATTGGTAAATTTTGTTATAGTTTATCTTGATGATATATTGGTTTTTAGTTCTAACAAAGAACATTTGAATCACTTTAATTTGGTGTTGAGAAGGCTACAAGAGGAATATTTTTTGATAAACCTTAAAAATTTTGAGTTCATGAAGACAAAATTTTTGTACCTTGGATTTTTGGTCTCAAAGGAGATGTTGAAGATGGATCCAAGAAAATTTTAGGCAATATTGGAGTAGCCTACACCTATATTAGTCATAGAAGTAAGAATTTTCCAAGGTCTTGCAAGTTTTTATAGGAAATTTATCAAAAATTTCAGTCATATATGTTCACCTATCATAGACACTATTAAAGGGGATAAGAAAGGGATGTTTGTTTGGACTAAACAAGATGATAAGATTTTCCAATATCTAAAAAGAGAGTGACTGAGCATCCCATCTTGGCCCTACCTGATTTCAATAAGGTCTTCCAAATAGAATGTGATGCTATTGGTCATGTAATAGGGGTATTTTTAAGCCAAGACAATAAGCCAATAACATATTTTAGTGAAAATTTGAATGATGCAAAGAAGTACTCATCATATGACTTGGAGATTTATGTAATGGTTCAATCACTAAAATAATGGAGACACCACCTACTATCTAAAGATTTTCTTGTCTATATAGACAATCATGTACTTCAATTATAAATAGCCAAGAAAAACTATCAAAGGCACATTAAGTGGGTTGAGTACTTACAAAATTTCACTTTCACAATCAAACACATGAAGGGATAGAGTAATAAGGTGGTTGATTCTTTAAGTAGAAGGGTAGTAATGGTGTGAGAAATTCAATTAAAAAGTGTTGGGTTTCAAGCACTCAAGGAGATGTATGAGGATGATGAGGATTTCAAAGAAGTTTATGAGGTTTACAAAAATCCTATTAGTACTAATAGGGAGAAGTGGATAGATTACCTTGTACAAAATGGTCTATTGTTTAAGGGAGCACAACTTTGTGTACCAAAAAGTTCTATGAGGGAAAATCTTATCAAAGAAAAACATTGTGAGAGTATGGTAGGTCATTTTGGAATTAACAAAACAATAGAACAACTAAGAAGGAACTACTTTTGGCCAAGGATGCAAACATATGCAAGAATATTTGTGGAGAGGTCTACTATATGTTAGAAAGAAAAAGGAAGCAACACCAATGCAAGACTATACCATCCTTTACCCATTCCCAATAGGCCTTGGGAATCCATCAGTATGGACTTTGTTATGGGATTACCAAAGACTCAAAGGGGTTTTGATTTAGTTTATGTAGTTGTTGACAGGTTTTCCAAAATGGTTCACTTCATCCCTAGAAAAGTACAAGTGATGCTTCATATGTTGTAGGCTTTTTCTTTAAAGAGGTTTTTAGACTTCATGGATTTCCATTGAGCATAGTCTTTGATAGAGATAGCAAGTTTCTAGGGAACTTTTGGAGAACATTGTGGATAAATCTTGGTACAAATCTCATTTATAGCTCAGCCTACCACCCTCATACCAATGACCAAACTGAGGTGGCCAATAGGAGCTTAGGTAACCTACTAAGATTCCTTTTAAAAGATCATCCTAAACAATGGGATATTGTGTTACCCCAAGCATAGTTTTCTTATAATGAATGAATGAATATGAGCATTAGAAAGAGTCCATTTCAGGTGGATTATGGCATCCAGCCAAGAGGAGAGTTTGAACTAAGAGACCTTAGTGGTATGGAGAAGAAAAGTGTAGAGGGTGAACAATTTTCAATTACCATGCAAGAGATACATCAACAAGTGAAACAATAGCTCGAAGCAAGTGTGGAAACGTATCAACGAAAGGAAATTTGAAGAGAAGAGAGGTTAGTTTCAAGGTTGGAGATTTTCTTTTAACACATGTAAGAAAAAAAGGGTTCTCAAAGGTGAATATACTAAGTTGAAGATGAATAAGACAAGTCCTTGTAGGGTTGTTAAGAAGTTTTCTAACAATGCCTATGTGATAGACTTGCCTAGTGGAGTAGGCATATCACCAATTTTCAGTGTTGTTGACTTGTACCCTTACAAAGGGGATGCTATTGCTAATGAAGTAGGTATATAGAAGATATCATATTTCAATTGGATAAAAAATATACCACCCACCAAACCAATAGAGTTAGAGTGCATTATTGACACTAAAGAGAGTAAGAAAACCTGAATAAAGCAATACTTTTAATATTTGGTCAAATGGAAGCACCTTTCATATGAGGATGCCACATGGATAAAAAAATAAAGCATCATCAAGTATGGGAAGACAATTGTAGACCTTATCTCATGTGGAACCTAAGTTTCATTCTTTTTCCCTTGGGTGTATGATGCAGTAGCTGTTAGAAACCAAGATCTGAAATGCAAACCAGAAAATCCTTCCATAGAAGAGAAAAACTGAAAAAGCAAGAGCTTTGCAAAACGATGTGCAAAATAATATTATTTAGGAATTCATAATTACATGAGATGATTTTCTTTATAAAAGAAAAGTATGCATAACCCTAATCTTAACTTGAGCAACAAGATAGCTCAACAAGATAAGGATGAGAATAATAAACCTATGAATTAAAATATTACCTAAGTAAAGTTATCCAAGTGCAATTAAATATGCAAACCAAAAAATCCTTCCACAGAAGAGAAAATCAGAAAAGGAAAAGCTTTGCAAAAAGATGTGCAAAATATTATTAATTAGAAATTCATAATTACATGAGATGATTTGCTTTATAAAAGAAAAGTATGCATAACCCTAATCTTATCTTGAGCAACAAGATAGTTCAAAAAGATAAGGATGAGAATAATAAACCTAGGAATTAAAATATTACCTAAGTAAAGTTATGCAAGTGCAATTAAATATTAATTACACTAACACCCCCCATATGTGCAACTTAGGGAGACTAAAATAACATGCACCTAAAAACTAAGATGAATGCAAGAAAGCATGAATGGGTCCCGACAACAAGGCTTGATTAGGTACCCATGTGCAAATGCAATAATGAGGTAGAGAAGGAAAACCCAGTGGGACAAAACCCCCCTACAACGAGATGACTGCTGTAAAGAAGCACTAGAAGAACATTGTGGAGTAACACTAGAACCGCAATCTGACAAGAAAGGAAAGATACTTATGTCTACAAGAAACCAAATGAGAGTCACTAAAGGACTCAGGAAGAATCATAATAATGTGACAGTAGACCTGATGCCACGAAACACTGGAAAACTCACAAACTGGAACAACCCTGGAATCTATGAAGTAACAGTAGATGAAATGATGAAAGAATCTGGAAACCGTGTATCTCGATGTCGATGCCAAACTGAGATTAAACTGAGATTAAAACTCTTCCATAGGAACAAGTACCATAAAGACTCTCGAACATTAACCATAAAAACATTGCCCTCAAACTGAGAAGGATTTGAACCAATGCGGATCAATAACCATAAACTCTCAATCTAAAGTATGAACTGATGTGAATCTGATATGTTTCAAGCTAAGACAAGATGTTGCCAAAAGAAATTAAGAAACCAGATATAACCCATGCGAGTTTCCATCAAAACAAGATGGAGATCAAAGTGAAAACTACACTCTAATCAGATTATTATGCAAGAAACCCCCTTGATGGAACTTTATCTCAGTTCACTTATTACAATAACCCAATGATTGTAAAAGGAGAGAATGCTAAACATGCATAAAAATAAAATAAGATGATGTGGTACTGAAATGAAGTACAAATATTCAAGTTTCACCTTTCCAACTACCAAAACATCCAAGTAATCTCCAAAACACTCATCTGGAAAAATCTGGAATAATGATCAACCTGGGATAGATATAGAAAAAATGCATGGACAACAAAAATGAGCTCCTCAATACCTTTCCAACGCCGCAAAGAAGGTGAAAATTGGAGATCGTGGAAAAAAGTTATGAGCTTGGAAGCCATAAATGAACATTTGACTTCAAACAGAAATCAATGAAGCTAAATAGACAAATAATAAAAAATAAACTACACCACAAGAAAGTGCTTGGAACCATCTTTCTAGCGATATCTTGTTTTCTCGATTTTGATACTGTATGCCCAAGTTATGCCAAAAAGGGAAAAAACTGCTCCTTGAAGGAAAACTGGGTTAGGAGGGGGCAAAGAGGGCAGGCCGTATGATGAAATCATACTGATGTCATCATTTCATGAGCATAAATTTGATGGCCTGGAGGCTGTCAGGACAAAAAAATGCCCCCCTGCCAGAAATTTTTTTCAGCTGCCGGTATATGCCCTGTCTGGTTGGAATATTCCATTGTCGGCCGAGACTAGCCGTGGGGCTCCTGGTCTTCAATAGGACTGTTAGTTTTTTTCTATGGGTTAGCCGAGGGCTAGGAACATAGTGCCCGGTCCCCCATATGACCTGGGCCAAATGTTGAAGGGTCCGCAAGGGCTTTGTTGAGGATCTGGTCCTCAATAGGACCACAGTTTAGCAATTGGGGGTTGGAACTGGCTGGTGGTAGGCCGACGGTGAAGTCTAGCAGTGGTGGTGGACTAGTGGATGCTTGGTGGATGCTCGGTGGCCGTCAGGTAGTAGAAACCTTATGCACTATGAGTGCTGGCATGAAAATCGAAAAAACCCTTTTTTTGCATTTTTTTTAATTTTCGTGCCTCAGTCTGCATGTTGGGAAGGTTGTACGGCCTCCCTAGTAAATTTTTTTTCCTTCCAGACCAACTTCTCTAAAATTGACAAAACGAAGGGCGATCTTAGGGTTTTTAGCCGATGCAAAGGCAATTGTGACCTCCATTTGTGCCCAAAATGCACCGAAAAATCAGCTACCTCAAGAGCTTACAAAAAATCTCCCAGCTTGAAACCCTCATAGATCTGGCAAACAATGACCAAAATCTACAAAACAAAAGCCAATCTTGACTTTTTCTAGTGCTTTGAATCCAATGGTGAAGCCCAATCTGATCCAAAATGTTGCATAGATGAACTCAAGGCATGATACCCTCAAGGAATCTCGAACAAAATCTGCAATGATTTTCTCAAAAATCTGAGAAGGGGCTACAAATCAAGGCTCTTATACCATGTTAGAAACCAAGATCTGAAATGCAAACCAAAAAAGGCTTCCACATAAGAGAAAATAAAAAAAGGCAAAGCTTTGCAAAAAGATGTGCAAAATATTATTATTCAGGAATTCATAATTACATGAGATGATTTGTTTTATAAAGGGAAAGTATGTGTAACCCTAATCTTATCTTGAGCAACAAGATAGCTCAATAAGATAAGGATGAGAATAATAAACCTAGGAATTAAAATATTACCTAAGTAAAGTTATGCAATTGCAATTAAATATTAATTACACTAACAAGAGCATCACTTCAAATGGCTTGTTCATTTTGATGGTAGGAGTCTTTTTTTATTCAGTGTAGGACTTAGGGGGTCTATTTGGATCATTTCCAATGGTCTAGGTTGTGTAAATAGGCCTATAAATTCAAAGTATACTTTTCTCGCCAAAATGAAAATTTGAATTTTCTAGGTATTTTTGGGCTTGTTGAAGGTTTGGATTTGTTCCTTAGCCTTATTTTTTGGTTTGTTGAGTCTAACAAGGTCTTGGAAGACCATGAAAGACCATACAAGGTCTCTTTTCATGTTTTGATTTCATTCCTAGGTTGTAAAAGTGCACATTTTGTAAATTTGATGCAAACGTAATTTTGGTTTTTAAGGAAACAAATGTAACTTTGATTGTAACTACTCTTGATCATTCATTCACATCAAATAAATGAGAAATAGTGCTCCAAGAAGCTATGGGAGAATCTTTTTATGAAAATACCATGTTTCTTCATAATTTTTAGATAATTTTTTGTAAATATAGTATGAAAACAGCCTTGTACGACCCTGTACGGAGCCATGTTAGGTCTAAGAATGGATGGTTTGTTAGTTCCTTGTTTTTAGGTTTAAATTATTTTTGTTTCATTAAATTTCATGAATTTTTTATCATGATATAGAAAAAATACTATTGACTTCCCTGTCAAAGAGTTGGGGTTTCCAACAATGGAAAAAATTTCATATCTTTTGTTTTGACTGGTGAAATTTGATGAAACTTGGAGGAAATATTCATCTAGTTTTTAGGCAGACCTATACCAAAGGAGAAGTCACAAAACAAACATATGAGTGAGTTATGTAATGTTGTGTATGTTCACTATTCAAAAGGTTGTCAGAAACCCTAGTTTCCTTTGAGGGTTTAGTGAAAATCACATTTTTTGAGATCACCATAGCAAGGTGAGAGTTTGATGAGATAATTAGGAGTTCATTGAAGGTTTTATAAGCCTAAAAATGCATAGGAGTGAGTGTGGATTAAATAGAACATCAAATAGGTCTTCCATGAGGGGTTGAGCCTAGGAAACTTGCAATAATCTAAAAGACTTGTTCTCGTCTTTGTTTAGCCCTCTACATCAAGCCCGAAGCCCAAACTTCTACAACATTTCAAAGCTTACTCTACATCTTCAAACCATTTTTATTTTGGATCCCTTATGATACCACCATTTTGACATTCATATCACTTTTTGACATCAATTACAACATAATGCCAACAATCTCCCCCTTTGGCAGTGATGACAAAACTTAAATTCTTTGTACCAATTATATATGAAATGAAATGTAACAAGTGAACCAATTGAATGCTCATATATAAGCATGAACCATGTCATAAACTATTTTTTAGTTATAGCTCCCCCTTATACATATCTTTACTATTGATAAAATGAAGGAACATTTGTTACAACTTTCTCCCAAAACTTACGAACTCAAAGCATTTTGCTCAAATTTTTCCCCTTTGTCCTCAATGAAAAATGAACACTTTTGGATACCTAGATTTTTTTTATGTTCTCCCCCTTTGACATGGTATGAGAATAGAAAGAGTGTGTCCAATATGCAACCATCAAGTCATTATAAATTTGTAAAACCATGCATACTTTACTTGACTTCTCTCTTTCCTTCCATGGATGAATAAAAATTATATGAATCTTCGCCTAGACTAATGTCCTATCACTATTGTTAGTGATGTAAGTTGGGATAAATGACTCCCAATTTCAGTCTTAAGTACTCAAATTTCTCTTTGGGAAGAGGTTTGGTGAATATTTCTACAACTTGGTCCTTAGTTGGAACATATTCCATTAGAACTTCATGATCTTCTACCTTTTCTCTTAAAAAGTGATATTTGATTGAAATATGCTTAGTTCTAGAATGCATCACTAAATTTTTTGATATATTAATAGAACTTTAATTATCACAAATAATATATAGATAGGCTATTTTTACTCTACCTTGATGTCTTTAATTTTTTTTTTCATCCATAATACTTGAGCACAACTTGTTGTTGTTGCCACATACTCTGCTTTTGCTATTGAAAGAGTAATTGACTCTTGCTTCTTTCTCAACCATGAAACAAGTTTGTTTCCTAAGAAAAATGCACCACCACTAGTACTTTTTTATCATCTACACTTCCTACCCAATCAGCATTTGTATAAGTTTTTAAAGTAAAATCTTCACCTTTGGGATACCATAGTCCATAGTCAATTGTACTCTTGGTGTATCTAAAAATTCTTTTCACTATATTGACATGTGACTCTTTTGAAGTAGCTTGGAATATTGTAGCCATGCATAATTCTTGCATAATATTAGGTCTTCATGTTGTTAGGTATAACAAACTACCTATCATTGATTTGTACATAGTTTTATTTGCATCAAGAGATTCATCTGCTTTACTCAATTTACATCTAGTTATCATGGGAGTACCTACTAGTTTGCTATTTTCCATTCCAAATTTCTTAAGCATCTCCTTCGCATACTTTTTTTGAGATATGAATATACCTTCATCAATTTGTTCTATTTTGTACACCAAGGAAAAATGAAAGTTCTCCAAGCATGGACATCTCAAATTTGTCTTGTATTTGAGTAGCAAACTCTTTGCACATTTTATTGTTGCTATGATCATAAATCGTGCCATCTACATAAACAAAAACAATTATCATATGATCACCTTTTGGTTTAAAGTACATATTACTATCTACACATCCTTTGTTGAATTCTTATAGTTGAAAGTATGGATCTAGTCTATAGTACCAGGCTCTAGGTGCCTGTTTTAGACCATATAGAGGTTTCTTTAGTTTGAAAATGTAATTATCTTCTATTAATAGTTGAAATCCATTAGGTTGTTCAATATAAACTTCCTCTTCTAGGTTTCCATTTAAAAAGGAAAACTTGACGTCCATTTTATAGACTTTGAAACCTTTACATATCGAGAATTCTAGAAATATTCTTATAGCTTCTAATCTAGCAACTAATGCAAATGTTTCTTCAAAATGTATACCTTCCATTTGTGCATACCCTTTGCACACTAATCTAGCCTTATTCCTATAACAACTCCATCCTCATTGATCTTGTTTCTAAATACCCTTTTTGTTCCTACTATATTCTTGTTCAAAGTTCTTGGATCCAATTCCCAAGTTTTGTTCTTTTCAATTTGGCTTAGTTCTTATTCCATAGCTTTTATCCAGTTCTCATATTTACTAGATTCATCATAGCTTTTAGGTTTAATTTCTAATAATAGGGTAAAATTAACTTACTCCTTGTTCTTTGCAAGTCTTCTCCTTGTCTAAACTCCTTCATCTTTATTCCCAATGATCTATTCTATTGGATGATCCTTTTTAACATATTTTGCAGGTGTCTTTTCATTTTCATCTTCTGATTCTTCATCAGCTATTTCTTCTTCAAACCCTTTTTCTTCACACATATCTTTATCAGGTTTTACACATTTCATGTCTTCATCAACCTTGACATTTATACTTTCCACAATTCTTTGTATCCTCTTATTCTAACATTTATAGAATTTTTTTTTAGTGGAATATCCAGGAAATATTCCTTTATCACATCTTAAATCAAAGCTTCCCAAATTGTCTTCATCTCTTCTAATGTAGAATTTACTACCAAATACTCGATAAAGTATTTAACAAATGTAGGTCTACTATTCCATAGTTCTTAAGGATTCTTCTCACTATTTACCCTTAGTTGAACTCTGTTCAAAGTATATACGATGGTATGTACTACTTTTCTCCAATATATATCAGGTAACTTGGCCTCATTTAGCATTGTTCGAGCCATTTCTTTGACTATTCTATTCTTTCTTTCAACAACTCTATTTTGTTGTGGAGTCCTTGTAGAATATTTCCTTTTAATCCCATGTCTTTCACAATATTCTATGAATGCATTTGAGGTGAATTCTCCACCTTTATCAAATCTTAAGAATTTAATTATTCATCCAATTTCTTCACAACCATAGACCTAAAGATTTTAAATCTTTCAAATTCTTGATACTTGTCCTTCAAAAAAGTTACCTAGTTCATTCTTGAGTAATCATCTATGAGTAACATGAAGTATCTTTATCCTTTTAATCCTTTTGTCCTTGTAGGACCACATAGATCTGTATGTACTAAATCCAAAGGTTTTGAAGTAGCATATTATTTTGTTTGAAATTCAACCCTTGTTTGCTTACCTTGCTGACATTCTTTGCATGTAGTGTTTGTAGGTTTGGTTATCTTAGGATATGTCTAACAAGTTTCTTTGAACTTACCTTTACCAGGTTATCAAAGCTGGCATGACCCAGTCTTCTATGCCATAACCAACTCTCATCAATCTTTCCTATAAGACAACTTTTGTTATTTACTTCCTTGAGGTTTTAAATGTTACTTTCAATCATTTTTCCTTCTGCAACTAGTCTTCTTGATTTATCTTTCATTATCTTGTAGCCTTCTACATTGAATGTGACTTTGTATCCATTTTCACACATTTGAATAACACTCAGTAGATTATGATTTAATAATTCAACATAAAGAACATTGTGCGTAGGCTGACTTCTATCTATGCTTAGAGTACCTTTACCATATATTCTTATTGTAGTATTGTCTCCCAAACTAATAGAACCTTCTTTGCAACTACTTAGTTTCATAAACTTGCTCTTATCACCAGTCATATGTTTAGAGAAACCATTGTCGATAACTAATAGATGTTTCTTTTCTACATGGAATGCAATTTGAGCAATTATTGATTGTGCAGGATCTTGTTCTTTCTCTTTCCATATTTTCTTGGATTTATTCTCTTTTTTAGAAACTTGTGAGTCTTTGTTCACCTTGGGGAGTACTACTTTCCTCTTACCTTATACTCTTGGCTTTACAAAGTTTTCTCTACACTGTTTAGCTATATTACCAATATTGTTGCAATTATAGCATATAACTTTTGTATCTACCAAAGGATCAAATAAATTTCTACTCAAATTTTTTTTTCTCCTTCTAAGTGCAATTCTACACTCTCTAGCCCTATGACCGAACTAATTATAGTTATAGAAATAACCATAGAAATATGATAAATATCTTGTCATAGTATTTCTTGTTGTAGGATGAGGAAGTATTCTTGAATTTTTCTTCTGTAAGTCTCTCCCCTTTGCAAAACCATTTTCATCAAATACTTTTGTGTTTTGATTCTTCTTCAAGTTCTTAGTGATAGGCTTGTTAGCCTTCTTATCTGCCATAGGCTTCTTTTCTCAAACATCTCTCTTCAACTCAATAGTATCTTTATCTGATTTTGCATTTTCAAAGGAATTGAAATCTTTCTCATACTTTGTTTTAGACTTCCCTTCAACTTTTAAGTTATCATTTGAATTTTCAAATTTACTGGCAGTAGGAATTTTACCTTTCTCAAATTCCAAACCAAACTTTTTGGTTATTGGATTTTGTGTTTATTAACTCATCAAGTATCTCAGAGCCTCCTTTCAACTTGAAACCTATGTAAATCTATTATTTAGCATTTTTTTAATATTTTCTTAGAGAAACTACTTCATCCTTTAGCTTCATGCATTCATTAGATATAGATTGTATTTCAGACTTGACTACATCTATTCTCTTGGCTTCTTCAAATTAAGTCTTTAAATTGATTATCTTTTAATCATATTCATCAAGATTTTTAGATAGTTCCTTAACTAGTTTTTGTGCATGCTTCTCCTTTTTATTCTCTTTTCTTAAGCTCTTAATCTCATCAAGAGCACTAATGAGTTCTCCCTCAAGATCCACTTCTCCTTCTTCCTCATCAAAACCTTCAACCTCTTCATTTTCCCAATTTGTAGAGCCTTTTCCATGAATAAGAATTCATCTTCTTCAACCATAAATGTATAATCTTGTTCATTATATGAGCTATCACTAACATCAGATCAATCACTTTCCTCTTGTGTGTATAAGCTCTTCCTTTTCTTTGAGAAGTTCTTATTCTTTGGAAAGTAAGATTTATTCTTTTTACTATCCTCTTCTTGCTTAAAGTTATCCTTTTCACCATAATGACATTTAGAAGAAAAATTACGTATCCTACCACATTTAAAGCATTTAAAGGGTAACTTATCTTTGTATTTTGTAGATCCTTTTCATAATATTATGACAAAGTTAGCTTCTTCTCCATCAATCTCCTTAGATCTAGATCTAGATGTTTTTTCCTTTTCTTTCTTGTCTACTTTAAATTCAGCTTCTCTTTTAGAGGTTTCTGCATCTCCTCTTCTCATCTCATAGGCAATGAAGATACCATGCAACTCATCAAAATAGTGGTTGTATTCAAATTTCTTACTTCCTTTATTGCAAAAATATTAGAATCATACCTAGATGGTAATGATCTTAAAACATTTTTCACAATGATTGGTTCTTTCACTTCTACTCCAAGGCCTCCGATGGCATTCATGATTTTATCTACCCTAAGAAGGTAGTTTGTAATTGTCAACCAAGGATATCAATATAGGCCAATCACGCTTGATCCATGATGAATCGAAGCATAATGTAGCCACTAATACTCAATCTTCAAACAAGATCATTAAAATTAAAGATAAACTAAAAAATTATTGAAATGAAGCATTCTAAATATAAAAATATTGAAATGTCTATTCTACCCCATTTGAAACTTATCTTGTTTTGGAATTGGTGTCATGTTGATGTGGAACAATGAACCTTTCCCAATCTCGTGATCAATGAGCTTGTTTCAATTGACTCTATTGAAGAGAATCGATGAAACTGTTGTGATAAATGGATGAAAACATGATTTATGCTAAATTGAACATGATGCAAGCTAAATTAACATGATTTTATGCTAAAAAAGATTTAGGTATGCAAAAGCTAAGCTAATCTAAGTGGATTCTAAGCTAAAATATTCAAACCATAATTTATAAACAAGCTAAGATGGATGCATGGAAGCCATTAATGGAAGCTTAAAACTAATATGCAACTCAAAATGAACTAAAATATGCTAAATGTGAGTAAAGTGTGAGTGTGACTAAATTCAACAACATAAGTTTGCAATTGAAATATGCATCCATTTGTCTCCAAATAGTGTCCTATTTATAGGAGAGCAAATGAGAAATGAAGGGTTGAGATCGAAAATATCAATCAACGATCAAGGATGAAAGGAAGAAGAGGCATGGATCATGGATTCTCATCAATGGGTAAGAATGCAAAATGAGATTTAATCAAGGGTTCCCATTTGTTCCAAACAAACACACTTTTGACTTACACACACATGTCACAAGGTAACTTGCTCAAGAGGTCACAAGTTTAGCTTGCTCGAGAAGCCAAGTGAGAATATCCCTTTTTCAAATGATTAGAGGAGAGAGAATATTCTGTGGAATATTCTCATGGGTGAGGAAAAAGGTTATTTTGTAAATTAAAAATGAAAAATTAATTGTGAAAAAAAGGGGTAAGGAATATTCCATGGGAATATTCCCCTTTTGGAGGAAAAAAATAGATTAATTGTTAATTAAACAAGGTTTTATCACACAATTAGGGGTTTTGGAGGAATAAACTGATTTTCATTAATTTAAATGACTTAATGAAAGGGGGAAAGGTGAAATGATATTTAATTAAATAACTTAGGGTTATTTAGTTAAATAGGATGACTTATGGAATTAAATTAAATAGGTTGTGTTGGAACTGTGAAATTTTAAAATTTCATAGTTGTCCATATTCATAAAAGTTTCCCAAAGAAGCCCATACTATGAATAAAATTGATATAATTTTCTTTGTCACCCATGTTTCAATTAGTATTTACCATTTGGTCCCATAAAATTCACTTGGCCCCAAGCATTTGAATATATAAAAGTCATTTTGGCATGAGATAGTATAAGTCTTCTAGACCCATAAGCTATTTTATACTAACACATATTTTTCAGTGCATCGGCAAGAGGTCGTGAATGTCTTACCGATATCATTTTATCAGAGAATTCATATTGGCATAATGCAGTTTGCGGTCTCAGTCACAAAAGGATCCTATTGGCAAAACAACAATAATCGAAATGATTCATATCGAACTTATATATGTCTTACCGACTGGTGCATAAGGAGAAATGTCGGCTAGACTAGAGCCATCAAAATGAGGTCCTATAGCATTCATTTGGTCTTGCTAACAAAGCAGAAGGGGATACTATTGATGATTATCAAGATGAAGTCAGGGATTCCTACCGACCCATAGGTCACACCGACAAGATTATGTTAGTAAAGGACTTAGCAGTATGTATTGATTATCAGCAAGACTAATTTCATCAGAGAAAGATATGAGAGTCACGCTGAGTGTTGTTCCATTGGCAGGATAATTGTTGTGTCTCAGCGATTAGAAAACAAACCGAAGGAAATTTCTTGACAAGACATGAAGTAATATGTGGAGCATTTTCCCGACTCAAAATGTTACAGTGATATACATAAGACCGAAAGGATAAATATTAGTGAGACTCAGAGCATCGATGAGACTGCGGGACACCAAAGCGATATATAGTTTTTGGTAGTCGGAGAGACTTGAAATGTTGGGGAAACTATAGGATGTCTTGGCAGATGTTTTAATGAATGTTGGTAAAAGCCATAATAGAGAGGTCACCCATGATTTGAAAATGTCTCACCAAAAATATTACATGATGTGACAGTGAGAGTTTTGAAAAAAGACCAGGGTATTCTTTTAGTCTAAAGGTTTCGAGTGAAATACAGTAAGTTCTTTGTGCCTTAGTTCCTACAATTTTGACTTCCATAACTTTTGAGGAATGGAATCCTCCAGCTCAGGAAAATCAAAAGGTAGAAAATATAGTGAAAGAAGTCAGCCTAAAGGGAAGAAATAGAGAACTAAAATAGAGCATGAGGGCACTAAACAGAAGCTAAATCAAGATCTCATTGACCAATTACCTAGCTCTGGACCTAAAGCTAGACGATCTGCACAACTTAGGGTAGAAATAGATAAATTGGATGACAAGTGTAAACTCATTTGAGATGTTTGGACTTCAATAAGAGGTTATGAATTGTTTAGCTTTCATTACTATAAGAGAAATCATTTTGAACTAGTATGTAACCCATGGAAGCTTAATCTAGAAAAGCTAGTGTGCCCTAATGTATTTGTCAATGTAGAATTGGTAAGATTGTTGGCCACCCATTATAATTTGAAACTCAAAGCTATATGTGACCCATTTGGGAAACCACTAATACACATATCAGAAGATGCAATAGGTTAGGTTTTCAATTTAGAAGGGGTTTGTAATGAGAAAATCATATACGAGCAATTAGAAAGGGAATTCGAGAGGATGGACACAATTTATAAGGGTTGGAGGTTGCCACTCCACAGAGTTAGGCAAGGTGGAAAACTAGTTCCTCTAGAGGATATCGATGGACCCCCTTTCCATGTTGATCTTTTTGAACCCTATATGAAGTATACTTATTTCTCGGTAGGCCAAGTATTGGGAATGGAAGTTCTTGAATATATGTCAATCGTGCCTATGATAATTTCAGCAAATATTCAGTATCACAATTCTAGACCATTTGATTATACTTCATACATTTTTAAGGTGCTTGATTTTGGGTTAATGGAAATAAAGGGTGGAGCCTCTATCTTACATCTTAGGAAAATATTCATTGTTGATGCACATAGTGTTGTCTTTTGGATAGGAGTTAGGGTTGTGGCCTCAGGATATGAGAATTTCCCAGTTTGACAAGGAAGGCACGGCATTACCTATTCAATTATGGACGACTGTCTGGGACAGTAGGTTTGTTAACTCTAGTTTTGTATGCTTTGAGGAGTTTTTTGTGAAGAAATTGTATAAATTGTATAATCATCCATGTGATTATTCTTTATCTGAAGAAATAAAGAGGTTTCTTAGGCCTAAGGACTTCAATGGGCCAATTAGTCATAACTAGGGGGATTGGTATTGCTTGGAGGATGCTACCATGATTAGGGTTTATGGATTTGAAGATGCCCCATTCATTTTGCCTAAAACAGTCCTAGACAGAATTGCATACCTAGAAATTGTTAGACAGATGGACTTTTCTAGTGTTATGAATTTGAGCTCCTTTGGAAAGTAGGCTTTTATGCCCAGTACATTGTGCTTCAGTGATTTTACTGTATTAACCAAGGAAGGGTACAATTTGATCCTTGATAAGTTACTGCAATACAATATGAAAAGAATACCACCTAGAAAGAATTTTGATCTAGAAGGGTACATAAATTCTGCTAAACTGAAGATAAACTTTGGAGGGTATCAACATGTGCCCTATCAATTTGATGATATGATCCGGAACCTGGAAGTTGTAGAAGTAGAGATAGTGGTCAAAAAATATAATCAAGGGTTGCATGATACATAGTTGTTGTCTTCTGGGGAGGAGGCTTCTGAGGATAATGTGCCATAGGACCAGCTAAATAAGATTTCAAGATTGAGAACTCAACATTACACTTTCCCTACTAGGAATTGAGTGCTGAAGAGAATTTAGATGTAGATGCAAGGCATGTGGAGTACAAATTGTTTGTATCAGATGATGAATTTGTAAACTCTTGAAAGTTTAAGGCATTCCTATATAAACAAAAGGGAAAAGAAATAAGAGAAAAGGTTGACACTATCACACCAGGTAATGAAGAACAATTACTGAATGACCTAAAGATGTGTGTGGACAGGGAGATGGAAGGTATGACCCCTGAAAAGGGAAGGAAAATGTTGGAAAGTGCTGGTGTTATAATTTTTCCAGGGTTGGATCTCAATTCTGCATTAGTTGTTGATAGTTTTTTGAAAGATAGTAATGCTACACACAAGCTCAGCCCAGAAAAGGTGACAAAAGTATATGCAGGGTCGAAATACAATCCAGATGAAGGGTCATTAATGATTTGGGCTTTATATCCACCTCATAGGAAATTAGTTGTCATTGATACTCAGAAAGCATTTGGGCATGTTATGAACCTAAAGATTGGAGAGGCTGATCCTGTGGCAACTGTAGAAATTGGAATCAATGTAGAAAAATTAAACAAAGCTCAAATTCAAATGTTAATCAAGGAGAGAGAAATGTACAAAATGAATAACAAGAGGATGTTGAGAGAAAATGACCACCTAAAAGATTTGTTAGGTGTCACAATGAAATCAACCAAGCTGCTCACTCATGGTGAAAATTCACAAGAAAAAGATCATTGGGAAGGATCAAGTGCTTACTCTCAAGGGAAATATGATACACTTGTAGCAATGATTGAGAAAAGACAAGCTAGTCTAGCAACTTGGTTAAAAAAGCTCTAGGGAACACACTCACATAACTTTGCTGCATTGCAAGAACACAAAAGAATGGATGGTAGGATTTTGGAGAAGTTTCAAGAAATAAACCAAAGGGATGTTTCTGATAATGTAGCAATTGAGGCTGCAAATCATTTTGTGAATAAACACTGAGACTTCTTTGAAGAATTGTGAGGGGATGCACAGGGATTGATAAATTCCACAAGAAAAGGATTGACTTCATTCTTTGATGATAAAGGAGGATTAAAAGAAATGACTAAGTGGAAAATTGAAAGTGAATCGATACTGCAAGAAATTCCGAGGATAGCTACCGCGAAAGATACAACATTGGATGAGGCATGCAAACAAAATGAGAAGATGGTAAAAATGGAGATCACGATCCAAAAGACATTGGGAGATGCAGATATGCATGAGTGTCGGGATTACTTGGACCATTTATTGAAGATTCATTTATGGCTTAACAGAGCTTAATTACCTTTTAATCTATTGTTGTTTTAACATATGACATTTCTGAAAGGTTGCATCCTTTCAAGTAGTTGATGTATAAATATCTGTTTTGGTAATGAAACAAGATATATAGGATATAGAAGAAAGATACAGTAGATTACAATGTTTTACAAATATGAGACTATGATGCATGCTTAAAACTATGGAGATATAAATGAAAATCATTTGATGCAGTGGCATATTTTTGGTATTAGTTGTTTGTTGTGTTAATTGAAAGTACTACTGAAGTTGTCTCCAAGGTTGATTTTTTCTGGTTATTTAAATTGATATAACAAGCTTATATTCAATTTATCGGTGCACACTTGTTGTATTTGTATGGTTGATTAATTGGTTCTTTCAAGAAAATATTAAATCCTTTTAGTTGATCATAGTAATTAGGGAATCTCATTTGGATCATTAAGAAGAACTTGGTAGTCATATTCTTGCATGTTTATACAAGCTATAAACTCAAATATATGTCGAACAATTAGAGTACTTGCCAGAAAGAAGTTACTCATTTTAGATTTATTTTTGACTCTGCATACCCAATAAGGCACTAGTCTCCATATTCTCATTATTTTAGCTTCACTCATTATTCATATATGTTAAACTGAATATATTAGGTCTTAGCTTTGATATTGCTATACAATCTATATGAAATCAAATTTTATTTATCCATTCCCATTTTCCATTGTGGGTAAAATACTTTAAAAGAAATAAGAATAAGTCAAGTCTTCCTCATTCATATAGGTATACCTACCTAGGTCTAGCAGCACCTGAAGAGAAGAAGGTCTAAACCATTTGGCCTTGTCTGTTTTCTTGAAATGTATCAAGAGATTGGCAACCTCTTGAGGTATTTTACCTGTGTTTGTGAGAGCTAACAAGTTGATATATTTAATTTATTGAGATGAAATGTTAGCATGAAAAGGGGGTGAATTAACCCAATTTGATGCATTAGGTTAATAGATAAGAAGTAATCTAATTAATTAAATAGCTAGGATAATTCAATTAATTAAGTGAAAAGAGGATGGGTTTCAAGAGGAAATGATGTTAGTATATCTGATTCAAGTGTATGATATTATTTGGTACATTTTTCAATGTCTACATTTTTCCCTCTTTGAAGCGAGGTACCTATTGCTTCAATTCAAAGACTTATGCTCCTTAGATTAAAAAATGTTCCTCTAATAAAAAAAATTGATTAGCAGAAGTGTAAAGCTAATTCCCTACCCCCTCGAGAAATTGTGTGGAAATTTTGAATTTTAGGTTGATTTCTCAATAAAGGTAATAGGCTTCCCCAAGAGTTCAGAAAGGTTTCGGGATGTAAGAAATATGCCAAAAATGCAAAAAATGATGCAGAATAAGGTCCAAATTGGTAAAATTGGTAAAAATAATGATAAACCCTAGCTTCAAGGTTAAATTAGGGGAAAAAACCCTAATTTTCTAGCATAAATAAGCCAAGAAGGGTCACTTTCAATTCAGTTGTGCATTCACACCTTAAGGAATTCTTACAATTTGAGCTCTAACCCTCCGATGAAATGGGCGATGAGAGCTCCCACAACACATTTTTGATACATTTATTGCACTTTAGAATTTAAACTTTGATGGTGTCACTATATAGCGATGCCCATTTGAGAATCAATGACACTAAATGATTTTTAGCAACGCATATTTGTTTGGCGACGTAGTTTGCAATTTAAAATTAGGGTTTCCAATTTTAAATTATGATGCATATGTATATAGTGACGCACTTCCCAATTTGGAAATTAGGGTTAGGGTTTCCAAACTTTAAATCATGATGCATATGTATATGGCGACATGATTTGTGATTTTTAATTTGAAATGCCTTCGAGTGTCACAATTTGGAATTTTAAATATAGTGACGTTATTGCAAATAGCGACGCTATTGTCATTTTGGAGCTGAAAATTCCAAACTAAGTCAAAAAAAATTGTATTTCGATGTCATACACTTTGTAAGTGTAGGAGGTCATTCCACCAATGATGTCTCATGAGCACATGCCTATAGTTTTGGAGAGACTGGATGATTTTTCTAAGTTGTGCCAGGAGCACCTAGGAGAGATCAACTTATGGTACATTGCATATGTGATCATCGTCTGGACACATCTAGCAATGATGACTACACTATGTGAGAGATGTCATAGTGAGAATTTTTCATTTCACCTTCCCACTGGTGAGGCGATGGCGACCTTAGAGGATGTATGGTAGATTCTGCATTTGTTGATACATGGCGAGTGAGTGATCTATGATGTTGACTCTAGATATGATGCCTACCATGAGGTGATGGAGATGGAGGCCATTGTTCTAGTCACCTCTCAAACTGATCTCAAGCCATACAGAGGTCACATGCCCACATTTTGATTAACTATTTCAGCCATCATTTCAGGTTTGGTCACTCTAGACCGATGGAGCAAAGGGTTTAGCCCAGGATGGGGCCTAGCATGGTACAAGATGCTCCATAGGAGGACTCTATTCACATAGGGGCCAATGATGCTATCCTCCTTATATCATGATATGCACAACTTTGTCTATTGTGATTGTAGAGCGATTGGCATAGGGATGACCTCACTTCATATTTGGGCTTGGGAGCATATAGTTATGCTCTGACTGATAGTGCAAATGGTTGATGTTGAGTTAGATGATCTTGTGGTTTAGAGGTACAGAGGTTCCATTACACTATGGAACATAGGGTAGCTTGGGCTTCTGTACTGGCGATGGGTACTAGATGATATGATAGTGTTCAAATGGTGACCCTAGCTATAGATGCCAGTGTGGTATGATGATGTATTGTAGTTGTTCTTTGCTAGACAGACCTAGTATATGCAGGGCTAGGAGTACATGATCATAGAGAGATACCTACCAGATCAGGTGGCACAACAGTTTGGTAAGTAGTAAGATAGGCCAAATGATGCCTATAGAGCCATTTTCGTGAGGTCAACTTGAGAGGTTCCCACATGGGGACCCACTATTCAAACTCCAGAGGTAGTGGAGGGTTTTAGAAAGTTGGTAGCCCAACCATGGGCTTATGATTAGGGCCAAGAAGATGCACAGACGATGCATGCTTATGATGCATGGTTTACACCTAAGAGATTGACAGATCCAGCGAGTGATCCTCCACAAGGGAGCAGGTAGGGGCAAAGGACAGTGATAGGGTGGCTAGGATGGCCAAGATGGATAGATTCTAGGGGCACCACTAGTGGGACAACAACCTCCTTAGCAGCTCGTTGTTCAGCCACAGGTAGGATAGCAACAAATCATACAATAATAACCTATATAATAATATTCCATACAACCACCACCACTAGATGCTAGAGATATTCAGATTCAACAGCTATAGCAGCAGGTGCAAGTTCTCACAAGTGAGTGAGATCAGGCCTGCTAATAGATTTTGGCGATCATTGCTGAGTAGGACTAGGCCAGGTAGTAGGTTGTTGCCATTATAGCAAAGACAGATCATTCCCAATATTAGGCATAGGGTATGATAGCTAAGAGGGATTAGGAGATCAGGTGATGACAGTAGTTGGAGGCCCTCACAGTAGCTACATAGGGTAGGATTGTATCTGTGACATTGTACAAGGAGGCTGTGACTGAGGAAAATTATTATAGGATGTAGTACCACAAAGATGTTCCATAAGAACTCAAATAGCCTGAATTCTCACATAGGAGTGATGCATGACCTAGGGTTGGGGATCAACCAAAGAGACAGGTCAGAGAGGGAGTAGCCATTAGGGCTAGTTTGATTTTGTATAGACACTTTTTGACTTTTTTTGCCCCATTATTTCACATAGATATACATTCATGGGCTCCTTTTTGATAGCCTCGTGGATATTGTATTTATGATCAATATACATACACGGATCCAAATATTGTACCATGACTTTCATTTTTTGATATATATATGATATGAATATGGATTCAATATGATGCAATGTGTTCACTTTATTTCATGCTTATGATTGTATGGATGCATTTGGTATGATGTTGTGACATGCTTATATGTATGGAAGCACTTTATTTATCTATTCTTATGTGAGATGCAATGAGATGAGATGTAATGGATGCAATGCTATATTATTTTTCAATATCTTTTCTTGATGTTAGCAAATGAAAAAGAACTCGATTATGAATTTAGTAGACTCTAAACCTGGATTTGCATTGATATAGACCCACTAACAGCTCTGAAAGCACACAATTGAATTTGTGGCTTTCTCTAAATTTTATCAAGGTATAGCTCCCTCACAAGATTTTCAAGGAATTATACTATCCTAAATAAATCACATGTGTTTTTAACCAAAAAGCAGAAAAGGTGACAAATGCTAAATCATAAATATGAAATCAGCACAAGAGAAGAAACATATCCAACTATAATCAATTCAAAGATTGAAAATAATGACCATCAAATAAAATTATTATAATTAGATCATACTACAATAAATGGAAGGTAAATAGCCCATTCTTCAAAGAAAACATGACTAATCATACGCATAACACACCAGTTAACATACTTTTAAATATTTCAATTTATAACACACAGATTACAAACTATTGCAGACTTTCATTCATGACATTCCTCCTCAAAAACACCCCCAGATGTATCTGGGAAGATTTCTTTCTAAAAAAGTCCCCTTATCAATTTTCTTCTAATTTATAATGTGGCTAAAGCCATTTGAGCGGATTCTAAAGATGCTACCAAACTAGTGGCTTCTTGTGTCCTGAAGTTTGTTAGGAAGTTGATAAGACAATTAAAATTTTTGTCAAGAATGGATATCTACAGAGGAAACTAATCATCACTTGAGTAGTAGTCGCCAAAGGACCCATCATTACATTAGTTTTAAATGTAATGCTAGAGGAAATAAAGTGGTAGCACATGTGAGTTGTTCGATGAAGAATTTGCAACTTAATTGACACAAACTGATCATAAATGTGAATTAAATTCACATCTCATCAATCTTGAATCAAATACAATAATATCTAGCCAAAATTCTATAAATTCAGGTAACATCATGTCTTTCTCAACATCAATTGCATCTAGTATGGCAAGCTGCCAAAGTGATGGAAGTTTTTTGAATGACTATATCATTCTAGAGGAGATTAAGTGCAATCCTTTGTTCAGGCATGTTTTCGATCAATTGAAAGAGGTGTTTGTAGTGCAAAGTGAAGTCAAAGAAGAGGCGCTCTAAAGCATCCTGGGTGAGGCATTCCCAAGCCAAGCTCTTATTCACAATACTATCATGCTAGAGAGATCTATCTATACTTTTGTCAGGACTTCTGACTGCTGAGTTTGGGGTGTGAGGTCGATGGAGCATCTGGTGAGACCTGAGTTCCATCACCACATCAGAGTGGCAATAAAAAAACTCAGCTACTATCGATGGAACATGGTAGTAGCTGATGCCATTTGCATTGCATCAGCCATTCGACATAAGACTTCAGAGGAATCCATGGCATTACTACATACTGGGGTGGTGAGAAATGATCTAGGACTATTCGTGCAATTTCTCCAGTCGCATGAGAACCTACTTTCACCTGCTCAAATGGAATGCCTACAAGTTGTTATTGAGGGCATTCATGTCCTGGTGTTCACTCTGTGCACTTGAAGCTTTCTTTGCCCACCTCTTTTTGTATCTACCAATCTAGTTTTTTCCTTTGAATTAACCAATTATAAATTTTCTAGTATAATGTAAAAATGATTTTATATATAAATAAAATATATCTTTTGGCATCATCTGTGTTTCACATTGTTGGTTTTTTGTTCATGTTGTGCTTCAAAATAATGATCTACTTTTATATAATATCATGATCAAGTAATTAGACTGGCAATAATTCAATTTCAATTTGCAAAATCCTTCATTGGCAGCAAAACAAGTGGTTCACATAACTTAAGAAAACCCCACCTCAGATCAAAATAAGATACAAAATGTCGCCTGGGGCATAGCTTGAAAGTGAAGCCTCCAACTTTTAACTTGTGACTTAACCTTTTCCTACATTACATTTTGGGAAGTAAAGAGGGTGCAAATCTGACAAGGAAAACTTGATGCATAGAGGTAAGTATGCTAGGTGGTGAAATAAGAGGTTCAAAAAACTTCACAAAACACCACCCAAGTTTGAAATGGAAGATAAAAGACCACCGAAAGCTATGTTTAATTTGACGTAGGAAAAACATGAAGATGACCTCCCAAATAGAGACTCAAGGAAAAATATATAGGAAACATTTCCTCTAGCTGGGGACAAGGACTGTAAGGATGAAGCAATGAACCAAGAATTTAGACCAGTCCTAATCCATTGGCGATGGAGTCAATGAGGAGAAAAAAAAACAAAACAAACCAAACATGAGCAAAACAAAGAAATAAGTGCCTAAACTACCAGTACAAAAAAAATTTCACTATGTACACGGTAGGACAACCCTGCCTCAAAAGAATCCTGAGACAATGATGTGAATCCATTAATAGGTTCAGAGAAATTTCTTCCTATACAAATCAACATTGAGTGATTGAAGACCACATGTACACCTATCCACCAAATTGCAACTGCCACTGCCCAATAAACGAAGTTAGCACTTTGTAGGAACTCCTTGAACAAAGCCTTCTTTTCAAAAGGCCAAACCTGATCACACATCCCACTAGTTAAATAGTTAATATTAATACTTCCTTATGCATGTCCACTTGAATTTTCCCTTACAACACTTGCTTCAAAATTGTTTTGTCCATTTCGCTTCTAGCCTTCTGAATGAGAAGAAAACTGTCCTTAGATTGGACATCCTATATATAAGTTATGAGACAAATGGAATTCATGGTTACCATATATAGAAGCAATCACATTGTCCAAAGGCTCAAAATCCCCAATTGTAGTTTGTAGACCATAGGGTTTATCAAATTCCATCACTAATCTAGTAGTCACAATTTTCATTCCAATCTCATATGTCCTACCAATTGACCCTAATAAAGTTGTCCAGTCTTTAAAATTCTCACTTGTGCACTTAAACCTTCCATAAAAAACTTAAGAGCCATATTCAATTATCTTTAGGAGTTGAACTTGACCTTCCCCTTCAATTAGGGGATAAGAATTTCCCTCTTTTGGCCTCTTCTTATGATCAACTTTAGCTTTGAGCAAGCAATCTCCTCCTTTCATCATTAATTGATCTTCACAACTTATAAAATGAAGATTATCATAGGTTTCAAATTTTTCATAATCAAAGAGAGGATTATAATGAGTCAAATGACATTTTTTCTTTCGAGAGCTATCTTTCCCATCGTCATCTTCTTATGAACTTAAACATAAATCTTTATTGTCTACTTCTTTGAAAATGAATGATTCATATTCAGGGGAAAAAGAGAATACGATTCCAAACCTTTCAAGCTAACTTCTAAAGGAGACAGTTTTCTAGGTGGGGTGATTGAAGTTAATGATGGATTTACTAGTTGTTTTTCATCCTCTCATTGTCAAACGAGCTATAATCACTTTCAACTTTAGCATAAGTGCATAATTTCAAAGACAAATCAATATAGGGGTGATCATGCTTTTCATTAGGCTAATGTAGATTATCAAGGATACTTAGATTCATTTTCTCCATAGTAGGGTTGATTTTAATTGAATTCCTAGGAAAGGTTTTATTGTTGTTCTCACCCTTCATGTTTGATTCTACTTTCCACTTTCCCATTGCAATGAAATCGTCTTCAGCCTTCACCGCCTCTTGTTGAGCTTGCTCAATTCCTTAGATCTTCTCTCTTTTCAAAAGCAACTGTATATCTAGTTCAAGGGTTGAAATGAATATGTGATAATGAATCTCTGTGATGGGCTTCTCTAGAGCAGGAATCTTTTGGACAAACAGGTTGAAATGGTACATGAAATCCCTCATCGTCTCAACTCTGTTCTTCATAATCTATAAGAAGTGACACATGGTAGCTGCAACATTAGTTGGAATATCATAGTAGTAGAGTTAAGGGAATTCCAACTGGTGACACTTCCCTTTTCCAATCCTCTAAACCATTCAACAACTTTCTCAATTAAGCTCTCAATAAAAATTCTTACAAACACATCTTTATCTTGAATTCCTAAAACTGCGCTCATAGTTGTCATAGCTAGAATATGCTCTTTAGGGTCTTGACCATTGTGACCTAGGAATTTGCAAAATCCTTTGTGGGAACTTTTTGGTAAATCATGACATTGGGGTAAAGCAAGGGAGCCAACTTGATTACACTAGGGATTTGAAGCCATAAGAACAAACAGAGTTGCCAACTCACCTCAAAGTAAAATTAGGAAAGGGATATTACTGTGGTGGATGGGCTAGAGGTGGATTTTGAGGATGATGTGCATGTGGGTCCCTTGGTCGATGTGGAAGTAGGTTTGCCCAATGATTATGATGGTGAGGTGGGTCATTGTAATATTCAAATAATAGTCTTGGAGGTGGTTCAATCACAGGTAGAGGTGATCATCAGACACACTCTTCTTCTTCTTCCAAGACAAACTTTATTTGCATGTAATTTGTTGTGCTTCTTTTGTATCTCCATGTGAGCATATTTAATTGTGTTATGATATCCTCTTGTTCGGATCCAACCCAATCTAAATTTGGCTACAAAATAGGGAAAACATCATTATGTGGAAGTACCATCTTGCTACATGATGTAAGGATGATCGTTAGATTTCCAACTAAATCCCTAGTGGAGTCACCAAAAACCTATTAGAAAATGAAACAAAACTCGATTATGAATTTAGTAGTGATCTAAACCCGGATTTGCACTGATACGGACCTGCTAATAGCTTTACAAGCACACAAATGCATTTGTGGATTTCTCTGAATTTTATCAAGCTATAGCTCCCTCAAAATATTTTCAAGGAATTATACTATCCTAAATAAATCACAGGTGATTTTAACCAAAAAATAGAAAAGGTGACAAACCCTTAATCATAAATATGAAATTAGCACGAGGAAAGAAACACAGCCAACTATAATCAATTCAAAAATTGAAAAAAATGACCTTAAAATCAGATTAATATAATCAGATCAGACTGCAATAAATGGAAGGTAAATATCCCATTCTTCATAGAAAACATGACTAATCATACACATAACACACAGGTTAACATACTTTTAAATCTTTCAATTTATAACACATAGATTACAAACTATTACAAACTGTCATTAATAAAATTACTCCTCGAAAACACCCCCAGATGTATCTAGGAATATTTCTTTCTCCAAACGTCCCTTTATCAATGTTCTTCTAATTTTTAATGTGGCTAAAGTCATTTGAATGGATACTAAAGATACTACAAAACTAGTGGCTTCTTGTATCTTGAAGTTTATTAGGAAGTTGATAAGACAATAAGAAATTTTTCCAAGAATGGATATTGGCAGAGGAAACTGATCATCACTTAAGTAGTAGCCACCAAAGGACCAATCATTACATTAGTTTTAAATGAAACGCTTAAGGAAATCAAGCAGTAGCACATGTGAGCTATCTAATGAAGAATTTTCAACTTAATCGACACAAACTAATCATAAATGTGAATTAAATTCACATCTCATCAATCTTGAATCAAATATGGAAATGTCTACCCAAAATTCTATAAATTCAAGTAACATCATCTATTTCCCAACATCAATTACTTCCAATATGGCAAGTTCCCAAAGTGATGGAAGTTCTATGAACGACTATATCATTCTGGAGGAGATTAAGTGCAATCCTCTGTTCAGGCATGTTTTCAATCAATTGAAAGAGGTTTTTGTAGTGCAAAGTGAAGTGGAAGAAGAGGTGATCTGAAGCATCCTAGGTGAGGCATTCCTAATCCAAACTCATGTTCAAAATACTATCATGCTAGAGAGATTTATCTATACTATTGTCAGGACTTCCGACTGTTGAGTCTGTGGTGTGAGGGCAATGAAGCATCTGGCGAGGCTTAAGTTCCATCACCATGTCAGAGTGGTGATAAATGAACTTCACTACTATCCACGGACTAGGGTGGTAGTTGATACCATTTTCATTGCATCATCCATTCGAGACAAGACTCTGGAGGAAGTCGTGGCATTACTTCCTACTGGGGTGGTGAGAAATGATTTGGGACTGTTCATGTAATTTCTCCAGTCGCATGAGAACCTAATTTCACCTACTGAAATGGAACACCTACATGTTATTACTAAGGGAATTCGTGTCCTAATGTTCAATCTGTGCACCTAAATCTTTCTTTTCCTGCCTCTTTTTGTATCTACCAATCTGGTTTTTTCCTTTGAATTAAGCGATTATAACTTTTCTAGCATAATGTAAAAATGATTTTATATATAAATAAAGTATATCTTTTGGCATCGTTTGTGTTTCACATTTCTGGTTTTTTTTTCATGTTGTGCTTGAAAATAATGATCTCCTTTTATATAATATCATGATCAAGTAATTATACAAGCAATAATTCAGTTTCAATTTGTGAAATCCTTCATAGGCAGCAAAACAAGTGGTTTACATAACATAAGAAAACCCTACCCAGGTTCAAAATAACATACAAAATTCCACTCAAGGCATAGCTTGCAAGTGAAGCCTTTGAATTTTAACTCATGACTTAACCTTTTTGTACATTACACTTTGGGAAGTAAAGAGGGTGCAAACATGACAAGGAAAACTCATTGTATAGAGGTAAGTATGCTAGGAGGTGAAATAAGAGGTTCAAAAAACTTTACAAAACACTACCCAAGTTCAAAATGGAAGACAAAAGCCCACCGAAAGCTATGTTTAATTTGACTTAGGAAAAACATGAAGATGATAGGTCTCGAATAGAGACTCAAGGAAAAATCTATAAGAAACATTGGCTCTAGCTGGGGACAAGGACTATAAGGAAAAAACAATGAACCAAGAATGTACACCTATCCTAATCCATTGGCCATGGAGTCAATGAGGAGAAAAAAAGGAAAAACAAATCAAGCACGAGCAAAACAAGGAAATAAGCACCTAAACTACCAGCACACCAAAATTTTGACTATGTACACAGTAGGACAACCCTACCTTAAAAGACTCCCAAGAAAATCATGTGAATCCATGGACAGGTTGAGAGAAATAGCTGCCTGTACAAATTAACACTAAGTGATTGAAGACTGCATGTACTTCTATCCACCAAATTGCAACTGCCATTGCCCAATAAATGAAGTCAGCACTCTGTAGGAACTCCTTGAACAAAGCCTTCTTTTAAAAAGGCCAAACCTGATCACACGTCTCACTAGTTAAATAGTTAATATTAATACTTCCTTGTGTATGTCCACTTGAATTTTTCTGTACAACACTTGCTTCAAAATTGTTCTATACATTTCGCTCTCAGCCTTCTGAATGAGAAGAAAAGAGTCCCTAGATTGGACATCCTATATATAAGTTATGAGACAAATGGAACTCATGGTTACCATATATAGAAGCAATCACACTATCCAAAGGCTCAAGATCCCCACTTGTAGTTTTTAGATCATAGGGTTTATCAAATTCCATCACTGATCCAGTAGTCACAATTTTCTTTCCAATCTCATCTGTCCTACCAATTGATCCTAATAAAGTTGCCTAGTCTTCAAAATTCTCACTTGCACATTGAAACCTTCCATAAACAACTTGTGAGACATATTAACTAATCTTTGGGGGTTGAACTTGACCTTCCCCTTCAATTAGGGGATAATAATTTCCCTCTTTTGGCCTCTGCTTATGATCAACTTTAGCTTTGAGCAAGCAATCTCCTCCTTTCATCATTAATTGATCTTCACAACTTAAAAAAAGAAGATTATCATAGGTTTTGAATTCATCATAATCAAAGAGAGGATTACAATGAGTCGAATGCCCTTTTCTCTTTTGAGAGCTATCTTTCCAAGGGTCATCTTCTTCCGAACTTAAACATAAATCTTTATTCTCTACTTCTTTGAAAAGGAATGATTCATATTCAAGGGAAAGAAGAGAATACGATTCCAAACCTTTTGAGCTAACTTCTGAAGGAGATAGTTTTCCAAGTGGGGAGATTGAAGTTGATGATGGATTTACTAGTTTTTGTTCATCCTCCTCATTGTCAGATGAGCTATAATGACTTTCAACTTTAGCATAAGCGCATAATTTCACAGACAAATCAGTACAGGGGTGATCATGCTTTTCATTAGGCTGATGTAGATTATCAAGGATCGTTAGATTCATTTTCTCCACAGTAGGGATACTTTTAATTGAAGGCCTAGGAAAGGTTTTACAACTGTTCTCACCCTTCATGTTTGATTCTACTTTCCACTTTCCCACTACAATGAAATTGTCTTCAACCTTCACTGCCTCTAGTTGAGCTTGCTTAATTCCTCAGATCTTCTCTCTTTTCAAAAGAAACTGTATATCTGGTTCAAGGGCTGAAATGAATATGTGATATTGAATCTATGCGATGGTATTCTCTGGAGTAGGAATCATTTGGAGGAGACTAGTTGAAATGGTACACGAAATCCCTTATCATCTCAGCTTTGTTCTTCATAATCTGAAAAAAGTGATGCAGGGTAGCTGCAACATTAGTTGAAATCTCATAGCACTAGAGAAACTTTTTCTTAAGGGCATGCCAACCGGTGACACTTCCCTTTTCCAATCCTTTGAACCATTCAACAACTTTCTCAATGAAGCTCTCAATAAAAATTCTTACAAACACATCTTCATCTTGAATTCCTAAAACTGTTCTCATAGCCATCATAGCTAGAATATGCTCTTTAGGATCTTGATCATTGTGACTTGAGAATTTGGGAAATCCTTTGTAGGACCATTTTGGTAAATCATAATATTGGGGTAAAGAAAGGGGGCCGACTTGATTACACCAGGGATTTGAAGCCATAAGAACAAACAGAGTCGCCAACTCACCTAAGAGTAAAATTAGGAAAGGGATATTACTGTGGTGGATGGGCTAGAGGTGGATTCTAAGGCTAACGTTCATGTGGGTCCCTTGGTCAACATGGAGGTAGGTTATGACGGTGATCATGATGGAGAGGTGGGTCATCATAATATTCAAATATTAGTCTTGGAGGTGGTTCAATCATAGGTAGAGGTGGTCACCAGGCCCACTCTTCTTCTTCTTCTAAGACAAAGTTCATTCACATGTAATTTTTTGTGCTTCTTTTGTATCCCCATGGGAGCATATTTAATTGTGATATGATATCCTCTTGTTCAACTCCAACCCAATCTAAATTTGGCTACAAAATAGGGAAATCATCATTATGCAAAAGTACCATCTTGCTACATGACGTAATGGTGATCATTAGATTTCCAACTAAATCCCCAGTGGAGTCACCAAAAACCTGTTAGCAAATGAAAAAGAGCTCGATTTTGAATTTATTAGTGACTCTAAACCCCGATTTGCATGCATACGGACCCGCTAATAGCTCTGAAAGCACACAATTGCATATTTGGCTTTCTCTAAATTTTATTGAGGTACAACTCCCTCACAAGATTTTCAAGGAATTATACTATCCTAAGGAAATCACATGTGCTTTTAACCAAAAAGAAGAAAAGGTGACAAACGCTAAATCATAAATATGTAATTAACGTGGGGGAAGAAACAAAACCAACTATAATCAATTCAAAGATTTAAAATAATGACCATCAAATCAAATTAATATAATCAGATCAGACTGTAATAAATGGAAGGTAAATAGCCCATTCTTCAAATAATTGTACGCATTACACATAGGTTAACATACTTTTAAATATTTCAAGTTGTAACACAAATTACAAACTATTGTAGACTACCATTAATGGCATTCCTCCTTGAAAACACCCCATATGTATCTGAGAAGATTTCTTTCTCCAAAAGTCCCCTTATCAATGTTCTTCTAATTTATAATGTGGCTAAAGTCATTTGAACGGATACTAAAGATGCTACCAAACTAGTGGCTTCTTGTATCTTGAACTTTATTAGGAAGTTGATAAGACAATCAAAATTTTTTCCAAGAATGGATATCAGCAAAAGAAACTAATCATCATTTGAGCACCAGCCACCAAAAGACCAATCATTACATGAGTTTTAAATGCAATGCTTAAGGAAATCAAGAAGTAGCATGTGTGAACTATTCAATGAATAATTTGCAACTTAATCGACACAAACTGATCATAAATGTGAATTAAATTCACATCTCATCATTCTTGAATCAAATACAACAATGCCTAGCCAAAATTCTATAAATTCAAGCAACATCATCTCTTTCGCAACATCAATTGCATCCAATATGGCAAGCTCCCAAAGTGATGGAACTTCTACAAATGACTATATCATTCTAGAGGAAGTTAAGTACAATCCTTTGTTCAGGCATGTTTTCGATCGACTAAAAGAGGTGTTTGTATTGTAGAGTGAAGTGGAAGAAGAGGTGCTCCAAAGCATCTTGGGTGAGGCATTCCTAAGCCAAGCTCATGTTCACAATACTATCATGATGGAGATATTTATCTATACTATTTTCATGACTTCCAACTACTGAGACTGGGGTGTGAGGGCGATGGAGCGTCTAGTGAGGCTTGAGATCCATCACCACTTCAAAGTGGTGATAAACAGACTCAGGTACTATCCATGGACTGGGGTGTTAGCTAATGCCATTTGAATTGCATCAACCATTCAAAACAAGACTTTGGAGGAAGTTGTGGCATTACTACATACCAGGTGGTGAGAAATGATCTAGAATTGTTCATGCAATTTCTCCAATTACATGAGAACCTATTTTCACCTGCTCAAATGGAACGTCTGCAAGTTGTTACTGAGGGAATTCGTGTCCTAATGTTCACTCTGTGCACCTAAAACTTTCTTTTTCTACCTCTTTTTGTATCTACCAATCTAGTTTTTTCCTTTGAACCAAGCGATTATAACTTTTCTAGCATAATGTAAAAATGATTTTATATATAAACAAAATGTATCTTTTGGCATCATCTGTGTTTCACATTGCTGGTTTTTTTTTCATGTTGTGCTTGAAATAATGATCTCCTTTTATATAATATCATGATCAAGTAATTAGACAAGCAATAATTCAATTTCAATTTGCACAATCCTTCATAAACGACAAAACAAGTGGTTCGCATAACTTAAGAAAACCCCACCCAAGTTCAAAATAACATACAAAATTCCACCCGAGGCATAGCTTGCAAGCAAAGCCTCCAAATTTTAACTTGTGACTTAACCTTTTCGTACATTGCACTTTGGGAAGTAAAAAGGGTGCAAACATGACAAGGAAAACACATTGTATAGAGGTAAGTATGCTATGTGGTGAAATAAGAGGTTCGAAAAATTGCACAAAACACCAACTGAGTTCAAAATGGAAGACAAAAGACGACTGAAAGCTAAGTTTAATTTAGGACACTTAGGAAAAAAATGAAGATGACCTCCCAAATAGAGACTCAAGGAAAAATATATAGGAAAAACTTGATATGCCATGTGATATGATGTGATTTGTAGATGTTATGCTTATGCAAATGATATGGATGCATTTCCTTTTGTGTATTTTCTATGTAGTTTTATGATGCAATGTATGCATGTGAATGTATGGATGAAAATTGTAGATGTTGATGTTGATGATATGATATGTGATGCATTTTTATGATATATGATCTGCAATGATTTAAGATGTTTAGAATAACAAATCTATATTGTTCATCACAACTCAAATGATAATGATGATGCCGGATGCATGATGTGATATGCTATGATTATGCTAATGGTTTGTGGATGCACAATGGATGCATTGATGATGTTTTTGTTGACAGTCATTATACTAGGTTAGCATGGAGAGATGATAGAAGAAACAAGAATGATTGACTTCTAACTTTGGTGATTGCTTCAAAAGATCCAACAAGTCTATGATCCACTGAGACTTTATTAGAGATGGTGATGATAAATGCAGGATGAGGATGGATGTAGGATGATGATTTTCTCATTTCTTGGGATTGGGAATTTTTGTCATTCCTTATTGTTTGATATAACACATAGAGATGATGTATCAAGGTATTGATTACTAGGATGGCATTGTATCTAGTGCAATGGACTTTGACTCTACAAATAGATAGCATAGTTCTTGTTCATATCTTGACATATGGAAACCTCATTGGAATTTAAGTAAGAAGCTTAGAATATATTGGACCAAAGCATATGAAATAGTTAGCAACATAATCCAAACAACCTTCCTACACACAACTAAGCAAGTATGTGCCAAGATTATTTTACAAGAATACCCACAAGTAGAAAAAATGAAAGATAATGATCAATGCCCCATTCCTTTCTCTCTAAATCATTTTGATAGAAATAATCAAGAGGTCCTCAGAATGGGTCCTTAAGATAAATCATAAGAAAATATCAAAGAGAAATAGTCAGTGTTATCTATATCTCTTTCCAGTTTAACTTAGCTAAGGTGATGTCTAATATTGATGTCCATCACAAGAAGGATACATCCTAGGACATGTTGATTAGATGGTTGTTTGATGTAGGATGATGATGAGCTTTATGATAATCCATTGATATAAACTTCACTGACACATTTACCTATGATCTATACTTTATATTTTGACAATTAGGTTCACACTTTATGACTTGTGACACTGGCTTTCTCTTTGTTTTTCCAAAGGTTGAAGGTGACAATCAATTTACTATGGATGGAGGTTTATTACAGGTGAAAGCAAGATGGGATGGGTGGTTTTAGATTTTCTAGAATATTTTAATTTTTTTGGTATTTTGAAAATGTTTTGAGGCTATTTTTGGTCTTTTCAAAATTTTATGTGAATGTTTTTAGCTTTTCAATTTTCAAATGTTTTTGTATTTTTAGATTATTTTTATTTTTATGGGTTTTCTAATATTTGAATGTTTAGGGATTTTTCTAATATTTGAATGTTTAGGGATTTTCAGTTTTCAAATGCTTTTGTGTTTTTGATATTTGGATGTATAGGTATTTTCTAAGTTTCAACCAAGAACCTAACCTAAATACCTATCCTAGGGGCCTTGGGGGCTGATGAAAGATAATCCTTTCCTACGTTATATATGCAAAGACAATGTAGTTTGATTGACTTGACTTATTGAAGATGAGATATGAATAGTTGAGAGATGTCGGTTTCTTATGACAAACTCATAAAGGATTGACCTAGGATGTCTTGAGGGCACATCAATGATGGCATTTCCTATGTTCAAGCTCCTTTTTAGGGATTTTGATGAGATTTGGATGTTTAGGGTTTTTCCCTTTACAATTTTTTGAATGTTTTTGGTGCTTTAGTTGTACAGGATTTTGCAAATGTTTTTAAATTTTCTTATAAATGTTTTATGATTTTTTTTTGGGATTTTAGCTGATATTTTGAGGCAAACAATACCCAGATCATGATGTCGATGTCACGTTCTATAATATAAGATGTGGACCAAGAGTTATTCTAAAACAAGAGTGCAATAACGTGCCCCTAATGTTTAGCAATGTTTCATAGTGCAATGGAAAAACCAAGATAGGAAGTGTATACAAGAAGATTTTAATAGATTTTTATCATTCTAGATATGGGTTATGGGACTTCATGAGATAAAATGGTAAAGAGCCTATCAAAAAATTTCCATGAGTAGAGTTGAAGTATATGCCAAATCTTTGTCAAGATCAAGATAAAGTGGAATATCTTGATAAATCTAGATTGGATGGATGGAGGAAACATTGGATTTATCATGACAAGGATAAGATGCTTTTTTCTGAGAAGGATCATATAGACACTCGATTCTACTCATGACACATGTTTGCAAATTTTTCATCATAGTTCTTTCCCAAAGCACCACCATAGTGTTTTTTACTAGAGGATGATTTTTAGATTTTCTATTTTCTTTATTTTTTTTTATTTTTTTTTTTGCAAATTTTACCCTCATGTTGAACCATCTAGTGGAACTGATGTAAAGGCCACTTTCATAACGTGATAGTGATATCTTGCTTGAAGAAGTTTCTTTTCTAAGATATGAACACTTGAATGCAACCTTGAAGAACTTTGAGTTTCCTTGTGGATACCGAAATTAACCTTGTCTATGTGTGCACATTGTGGTAAAGTTCCTTTGAGATCCTTATGATGAAGAGTAGTTGTCAACACACGGTCAATGCGAGAATTGGATATTGTGAATGGAGTGGATGGTGACATGTATGAAGGAATATGAGATGTATTGGTTAATGGTTTGGAACCTTTGACTCTCCAAACTTGGGAAGATGAGTAATGATGGGTGGGAATGGAGGTTTTCATGGAACTAGGACCAACCATTGGATATACTTTGTTCCTTGCTTGAGAAGCTTTCTTTTGTATTTGAGGACTCTTTGGATGGATACATTTCCCTTTTTGATTTTTCCCCATAGTTTCATTGACTAATGGAGTTTTGGAGGGATGATTTTATTTATTTTTCTTTGGTATCCATTTGTATTTACTTTGTCCTTTTTGCTTTACTACTTCATTTTCTTTGATGATATTTTCCTTGTTTTGATAGGAATTCTTCATTTTACATTGGTCCCAATTTGTGTATGATATGATGGGTGAATGTCAACTCATGATACGACTAGTTTTAGCATTGACAATATTTTCATCATAAGGATTCTTCATGCTCCATATGTTGATGTTTGTTGTAGACAAGATTGCACCTAGTGTTGTGAAGGTATTATCAATACCTAATCCTTTTCCCTAATAATGTATCCACTAATCCATAGCTACTGAATATGACTTGTCATAAACACATGATATTGCTATGGGTTCTTGTTGTTCAGGAATATGAACTATTTTCTTTGGTTCTATGACATCGTTCCTTGTTGATACTACTTCAAAATATGTGGATGCTAACTAAAAATATGTCGATGATGCACAATCACTGTAAGAATCAAGAATCTTGACCATTGCTTGCTCTTGTGTAGGAATATCAAGAGTTGGAGACTCATATTTTGGATGAAGAAAGTCTATATGTCTGTCATAAAGACACATCTTGGGGGTGATATCGAGGACATATTTGGATTTTAAAATGGTTTGGAAGATGTCCCTCAGCTCTTGGTGAAACTTTGGGGATAGGGGTTCTTGATCCTGACTCAATTCAAAGTAATTTTCATTATCCTCAAGAGCCTCCTCTTTACATGATCCTTGGGTGGATGATATATCATTGGTAAAAGACTCTTCGTAACACTTTTTGGTTATGGGTGTTGTTACCTA
The DNA here is from genome assembly GCA_007258455.2 of Sequoia sempervirens. NCBI lineage: Eukaryota > Viridiplantae > Streptophyta > Pinopsida > Cupressales > Cupressaceae > Sequoia > Sequoia sempervirens. Next base: position 42,194,565 of record VDFB02047397.1, on the reverse strand, counting down.
ATTTTGCTTCTAGTTAAATCAGGTAACTTATTATTGTGTTTTTATTTAAACATTAAAAGATAAATATCATTTTCTGCTAAATTTCATTCATGTGCATAAAGGATATTGCCAAAAAGATTGCATTATCATAGTTGTGTAATTGTGTACAATAAGAAAAAAGAGACAACATGTATCATTGCAAATGTAATCTTTATTGATGATCATAAGTGTATAATGTCTGTCACAAGCCGAGGGACTATCTAGTCTAATGCTTATAAAGAAAAGACTATACACTTATAGATAAAAGAATGAAATGCACATAAAATAAAAATGGACCTGTCATTGCCTGGTGGAATGATGAATCACATTGGCCTTGTCCTACATCATCTTAGTCTTCTTCGCTTGTCCTTCTTCTGTTTGATGCTCTCCTCACTACTCCTAGGTTTCCTGCATATGAAAAAGAGTGTTATTAGAGAAATGAAAGATAATTGATCAAAATATGTGCAAAACATCCATAAATGTGTAATATGATGTCCATAAGAATTAAAATAGACAACATACCATAAGTGTATAGGAAAAAAAGAAAAGAGTGATCAAACACACCTATGATATGCTTTGTTTATCTAACTAGTTTGTTCCTTGTGTATTTTTAGGACAAGTATCTGTTACTATTTTGATTTAGGTAATTACAACATGTGGAGTAAAATATGGCTCCCATGAGGGTTGAGCCCAAAATGCTACCCTCTTATGTTTTAGGAGGGATAGGAAATTGAGCAACATGATCAAATCAATGATAAACATATTCTTGATGCACAAAATCAATATGGAATCACACTAGTTGATCAACTTTCATTACCAAATTCAAAACATGCAACAAATAATTTGAACTGTCAATAAAGTTACCCTTCATCTTTTCACAATGAATCAATCAATAGGTTGCCATCATGCCAAGAGGGGCAGTATTTTGCTGGATATGTCTTTCAATCTTCTTAAGTGGATCCAAGATCCACTTTATTAAAGAATAAAATGATTTATGTGATGCATCAAGTTCAATTATAGATGTATCAAGTTCAATTATGTATCCATTAAATAATGGAGAAGATATGAAGTCCTACCTGAAACCATCATGAGTCATATGGGGCAGCAAATAAGAAAAAGGATAGTCATGCATTGTTGCATGAAAGGAACAGTTCAATTCATCACACTTCAATCCTATTGAACAAGCACACATCACTTAGGATTGTGAGTTTTCATGTCACCACCATAAATGACATATGTTTTCCCAGTAGGATTAAAACAAGAGGAATGAAAGTGGCTTTTAAGAGTTGGAAAGTTAGCAAAAGGTAGTCCTAAGGGAACAATCATGACAACAACAATGTTCTCATGCTATAGGACAGCGAAAATCAATACAAAATGCCCCATGATGATGTACCAATCATAATGATCTAAATGCATGAAGAGCATGAGCATTAAGGTACAACAATAAACAGAGATAGAAGTCCACAAAATGGAACAAAACATCAAAAAGCAGTGATCCATGAACATCCTTTGATAGTACATGCATAAAAAAGGAAAACACAGTGATGCAATTGAATAACTGAAATTACATTACCAATCATCATTGCTTTTGACAGAGGGAAGTCATTTAAAAAATCACAAAAAGAAGCATACATGGTAGTATGATCATAACAAAGGGTGGAATGCATATCACAAAGGGGAAGAGCTATGTACTTTTCACATTGAACAATTAATAATCATTCACTCAACATAGGAACAAGTACAGTCATTTTATGCTATAGGATAGTAAGGATCAATGGACAATGTATTTCAAACAACTATGAGAAAAATGGTAGACATAACATGCATTGGAAGTGCAATGGAGGAAATAGTCATAATAGCTACCATATACATCAGGAGACCACACATGAAAGATCAAATAGTGAGAGATTCTCATTCAATAATTTTAATGGAAAAAGGTACTGAACATGTTTTATCTTGTAATCCAAGATGAATATCATTCTCATGTTTGTTGCTTTTCAAATGGTCAAGTAGGTTGTTTCCTTTTAGTAAGTCTAAATTTTTTCACTTAAAGACCAAGAAAGCATGTTAAGAAGGAATCAACAAAAGAGTTCATCCATTTGATATAAACTCATCAACATTGAGTTACAAGACAATGCATTTCAAACAACAATGAACAACTGGAACAGTGCATGATCATTATAGTCAGCAAGGAAGTGAACATTCAAAAGCATTGAAAAAAGAAAACCACATAGTTGTGTGAAATGCTAACCTATGATGTGAGAGTCAAAATTCCTAAAGGGACAGTTCTACAAGCAATCACTTCATCACCATGGTAGGAAATCAATTTATCTTAAGTTCATACTTCACACTTCTAAGTGTTGTGTGGTCTCACAACACGCCCCATTTTTCCCCTTGGAAAAATGTGGACCCCCTCTTTTTTTTTCTTTTCCTTGCTCTTTTTATTTTTTCTCGCTTTGGCATTTTTTTATGCTTGGTCAGTTGTTGATTCCCTCTCTCATTTTCACTTGGCCTCTCTATTATCATATCCTTTTGTTTCCCAGTTTTGGTGTTTCGGTATGCTCTTAATGATTAGTCTGCTACCAGAAACTGAAATCTCGAAGTCCTATGCTTGAGCCAAAAGAATTTGTATCTTCATAAGATTATAGCTCTGCCCCGTATTTCGTTGATCAAAATTTTAATCCCGGTAATTTCCTCTTTTACCAGAGTCTAGTATTTTATTGTTTCTTTTTTCTTGAACATCAGAAACCAGAGAGTCTGCTTTGAAATATGTCAAATTTGTTTTTTAGACTTAGTTTCCGGTCTTTCCTTTTGTCCTGGTTTTCTCTTTCCTTAGAAGGTATATCCCGAATCCTAGTGTTGTTTGCGCCTTTCAAAAGAAATATCAGAAAGTTTTAATCTCGATGATCATCAATCAATTACATATATTTAATGGAATATACCTTGCAAAGAATTAGTGTGATATTTGATTGCCATGTATAATCACTGGGCCGTCTTTCTTCTCAAATAGCGAGCCAATGCATAAATCTAGGTGTTCATGATTTGGACCATAGTCTATAATGATTGCACCTTTATTCTAGGAATTAATGCAAAATAATAGGTAATTACTGAAGGTGGTGAACTACCTATGTACTTGGCACCACCTCAAGTATGCAATTGCTTTTACAACACTCCACTTCATGTCATATTGCAAATTTACTAAGGACATTGAATTAACAAAACAACTTTGGCGCGTAAAGAGAGGTAAAATTTTGAGAAACTAAGATGCAACTACCAAGGGTTTTGAAGTTGCATTTTGAAGAATCACAATTATTAACTAGAACCAGGTATGTTTTGAATAACTGATACTTTGTTAAGAATTTCTCAAGCTAAAAATTCCTAATAATGGTATTTCCCATTCTAAAATTGAAATGTTAATTATTCTCTATTTGTTAAATTTAATTGAAAATGAATTGAAAATTTTACGAAATGTAAGGTTTGGTTAAATCTAACCCTAACTCGCACACAAGACAAATATTCTAAAAAATGTAGAGCACATTATATACAAAATGAGCACTTCTGACACAAGAATAGAAGATGAATTCAAGTATTGTAATTCACAAGTCATGCCCATCAATGTAGTGGCTACAGATACCCATATGGGATAGTCTTCTGACATTGAAATCCATTCACAACTATTGCAAGAGAATGCTTCTCAATCTACCAAGAATGCTGTGGAAAATGGGTTACTTCCTGCAGGAGGGTTTTCGCTAGCAATGGAAGCTCTTGAACTAGTTATGCAATGCATAAATCATTACAACGCAACCAAGAGGATTGTTGAAAAAGAAGGGAGAAATTATGTAGACCTGTCATAGAAGGAATCATCTACACATTTGGTCTCCCTATTTACACACATATGTTCAATGTCAACCTAAAGGCCAAGACTAGGACATATCACAGCACTAAAGAGTGTAATAGAAAAATTATGAGCACCCAATGGTGCCAACAACCAATTACACAACATACCAAGGTAATTCAGAGGTCTATGTTTAAACAAGAAATGAAAGAGATTATAACTTTGTTGAATAGAGTAGTTGGTTTAAGAGATGCAAGAAAATTTGAACCCTGGGTATGTGCAGGATCATCATGGAAAAAATAGACCCTTAAGTGGCAAAAAATTAAAAAAAATTAGAGTTAGGCAACTTGACATACAAATTTGAATAAGTTATCGATATTATTTCAAAAATATGTAAGAATAGAATCTGTAGAAAATTGAATGTAGTTTCTAAACTACTAGGTTTTTTTTTTTATCTATTTAGTGAAAATTTGAAATTTCAATGCAGTAGTAATTAAATTTTAGCGAAAAAATTAGAAGTAGGTGTCTGTCTAACCACCCTAACCACAATAAAATGATAATATTTTTTTATAAGATTTTAGATATAAGTAGAGGACTCATGTCTCGATGTGATGCATATTCTTTTGTAATTTTTTTCCAACTAAATAATTAATTATGAATTTTTTATTACAACTTTTAAAAAATATAAAAACCCATATGTCTAACCACCTTAACTTGGTCAAATCTTCATGAAATTCAATTTTTTATTTTTGTAATCCTATAGTATGCGAAGCATAGAATGTGACACATGTTTCAGATTAAAAAAATGTCATACCATTCGAAAGCTATAGATGTTTTTCAATCAGCCTATCAATCAGGAATTTACTCATAATTCAAATAGAAAGTGAATAATAATTATTTATTAAACTCAAAGTAAAGCATAATTTATATTGGTGGAAAGCAGATAATCTCCTTTAAAAACCCTTTTCATTTCATTAATTTTGGGTTAAAAAAAAATTGTCAGCCACATACCCTACAAATACCCATCATATTGACATGTTTTGGCCCATCATGATCCTGTACATAGCCCCCTGGATGTTTGTGATAATATCCTGCATGATAGAGTTTCATGTGGAGTTTCATTGGGGAAAATTGATAAGTGACATACTACATGAACAGATTACTACATTCTCCAAAATTAGATGCTTCTACATGTCATCGTATATTATTTACTCCTATGCTATGAGAGCCAGTAAACAAGGGTTGAAACAGATTGGTACTCTAGGCACAAAAGTTGGCAATAGTTTGATCTATGCACATCTACCCCATATCAACATCCACAAGTATAAATATGATTATAGGAAAGTGAATGATTTTTTCTCCATGAAATTAATGAGGACAATGGAAGGTGATACAGCTAAGAGATTATCCTTGGAAGCACAAAGTGCCATTTGGCCTATGGGAGGCTGGTACATACAGTTCCCAACTTACTCCTACATTAGAGTGGAGGGATTTGATGGACACCTATTCATGCTGCCCAGGTATCCTACATATAATTTTTTTCTATTGGAATTGGGGAGACAGTTAAAACCATATCAGGCTCTTTATAGCCATGCTTGAAAAAAATCACTAATTTAAATTTCCCATCACAATAGGAAATTATAAGTGTAGTGAAATTAGAGTAACTGATTTGTGTGAAGAAGAACTGAGGACATACCATTTTGAGGAGTTCCCACTCTAGAGAGTGTATTATGATATTGAAGGAAATATTGCTAAAAATATAGCTAGTTTTCATGCTCATGTGACTCATTTAGAATATTATTGGATTAATTATGAAGACAAGAACATGGTAAGAAGAAGAAAATATGAAAGAATGACTTTAAGATTTGCTCAGATGCTCAAGATTTATGACATCCCAAACCAATTGGAAGAAGATGATGGTCAGGTGTTGAACTAATTTTACAATGATGAAAGGGTATATGATGAACCCATTCTAGACCTGGGTGTTGATGATGAAGACATGGCATCAATTGATGACTTCACTAGACCAGTCTTAAGGTATACACAACATTAGATTGATGATTTTTGCAAAGGTTTGAGAGAAAGAGGAATTGAACCTATCTTCTCAAAAGATAAAAGAAGGAAACAAAGAGATGAAACTACTTTTGAAAGTGGGGAGCCTACCAAGAAAAAATAAAAACTAGTAAGGTGACTCCAAGTATTAGAATTGAAGAAAGAACCCCTAAAATTATAAGATAAGAAGTTCCCATAAAACCATCTGATAAGTAGAAAGATGCAGAGACAGGAAAAGATAAATCAAAATTGAGACCTAAAGGTGCATCTTCCTCCACGGCTAAACCTAGAATAAGAGTAATTATTGATGAAGGAATAGGAGAAACAAAGAATGTTGGTGCACATACAGGTCTGCATCTCAAAGGCCCACAACATTATTTACCTCTCCCCCTTTTTTTAATATGGCTAGTATGAAACAAGCACTAAGAGGGACTCCTATAGCTTTAGAGGAAATTTTTGAAGAAGATGAAGCCAGAATTAAAGAAGAAGTAGACAAATGGGGTGCTATGTGGGAGAAAGTGAAAGAAAATAAGTCTAAAGACAAACCCATGGTACACCCGGTGATAGAAGAAATTCAGGATACAAGATCTAACCCCATAAATATTGAAGAAGAATAGTTTATTCAAGGAATGCTCACCTCAAAGGTAGGAAACCCTAGCATACTTGAAATGGAAATAGGGGAAACTACAAAGCAGGATCCTATTGATGAAAGAATTGCTCAAGATACTCTTGATTCCCATCCTTTGCTTGGGAATGTGAAACTTTTTAATGAACACTCATAGGCCTTTGAAGAACTAGAGAAAGGCCATGTTGAAACTAAAATTATAGAAGAAGAAGCTACATAGTCCGTAGGAGATGGAACTAAAAATAAAGAGAATCCTAGTGTAGCACTAAATAAACAATATAATGTTCAGAGAGATGAAATAGAAAATCTGGATATATAGGAAAATATAAGTCTCCAAACAAAGGAGGCAGTGTCAAACCTTACCAATCTTGAATCTATGCCAGATATCACTAAAGAAATTCCCATTTCAGAGAATGTGGCAAGTCAAAGGGAATAAGTTCCTGAAACAAGTGGTAAAAAGGGACAAGGAAATGTTATAGAGGTACAACAAGATGATAATACACCTGATTGGTTAATCAGGGAATTAGCTTCTCCAATGGAAGTGGAAGTATTACCTCTAAATCTTAATACTTTTATACAAGAAGTAGGTACTCCTAAACATAGGCATACATCAAAGACAAAACATGTCATACAGAGAAATGCAGATGGAAACATAACTATTCAGATATCCCATCCAACAACTGATAAGGACATACATGAAATAACACCTAAGGAGTATAAGATCACAAGTATTAATCTTGGACACTCATCTTGGTAGCAAGAATTAGAGGAAATAAAAGTAAATTTAAATGCTACTATTGCGAGAGTACAAAATATAAATAGAAGAAAAGAGAATTGAAAGAATGGGTTGCTACCTTGGAACATTTCATTAAGTCATTGAATTTATCTATTCAAGAACAAGATGAACTGCCCCAACATCTGGTGCTAATGTCACAAGAGAAAGTAGATGCAATTGTTGTAGTTCATCATAAAATGAACATGTTTGAAGAATGGATTGAGTACTAGGTAAATCAGGGAGAAGAATTTATTACAGATGCAATAAGAAAGTAAAAGGAAGCATGACATCCTTCAAATAAATTGAAAATATTTGGAGATGAATGTAGATTTCACCAAGAGCAGGTCATCAATGAAAGGCGAAACATTGACATTCTCATGAAGTCAGATATCCAAGAGTTAATATAGAGTAATGTAATATCAGAAGATGAAATATCATTGCTAGAAAAATGGAAGAAATAACTAAAATGGGAAGGTGACATGTTAATTGATTTATTGAAGGATTTGAAAGAGTCACCTCGAGTGCAGAAGTTTGATTAGTGAAAATAAAAAATTTATTGAAATATTGGCACGTCAAGGTTTTGATCCCCAAACATTAGGATAGGAGGGAAAGGAAGCTAAAGCTTTCAAGGAATGGATAGAAAGGATAAATAGAGATCCAATTCAATTGCTGACATGGGAGGTTATTAACGAGATAATACAGTGCATAAATGTTATAGCTAAATATGAAGTAGACAAGACAGAAAAATGACATCATACTTCAAATAACTGAAGAATATATTAGGCTCAAGCTCACTTGGAGAAAAATACGAAGAATTTCAAAAGAGCATATACATAAAATATTAAGGGCTTTCCGAGAATATCAGTTGAAGAAAGAAGGAAAAATCTCATAGCTCGAGCCATAAGCGAAAAGGGAAAGAATCAGATACTAATTACTAGAAATATAATGAAGTTTATTTTGGTTTCAATTTTAAAATTGCAGGTTTATCCTAGTCCCAGTAGGTGTTCCCCATTCTATTGTTTTGGAAGGAAGTTGGTAGCCTTGACTGATACAAGATGTTCGGGCAGAAGTATGAAGAGAAGTGCTGTTGCGGATGAAGTCAAAGCTTTGGCTTATTCTAGAATGTTCTTGATGGCAGTTGGCAGATGCCACGTGACACATTTTAATTTGTTGATTCTGATTCTTTGGATAAACTTTTAAGTTGAACTTCTAGGGCCTTGTTTCTATAAAAGGCCATCTCCTCCCACATTTTTATTTTAAGTTCAAAATTTGTGGATGTTGGAGGAGCATAAACTTTTTTTAAGTTTTGTTCTTTTTTCCATTTTTCTAAACCATTCCGGTGTAAAAATTTGTATGCATGTAGACATTAATTGATATCAAAGCTTTATAGATAGCTACCTATCTCAGTATCTTTTGTAGCTGGTTTTGTAAGTTCGATCGAACAAGACTGTATGCTATGTCGTTTAAGGGTGCATATAAAACCTACTTTGTGTCCATAAACAAAACCATCTCTCTAAAAGCTTGCACCATTTTATATGTAGCTGTGAAGAAATCCGGTGAAGTATAAAGTGGTTTGCTCTATTTTAATTAATTCTTTGGGGCATCTATGGAGAATAACTGGGAAAAACTTTTATTTTTCAGTATTTTTTATACTTTTTTTAGAATAGATGTTTAAAATTTGAAAATGTTCCAAAAAATATAAACAAATGGAAAGAATTTTGTTGAAAATATTTTATTTTCCATGAAGTTGTTGAATGCTTAATGCTAAATCTACTTAAGTGATAGCAAAGAATTTGTGATTTTCGTGAAATATTATATAGAATATTTTGATTTCATGATGTTATTCGATGATGAAGTGAAATTTTATGTGAAAATTTTATAATTCTTAGCAAAGCTATAAATGACCATAGTCCCTTTGAGATTAACAACAATATCATAGCATTACCTAAGAGTGACTCTAGTGCAACCATGACCTAGTTATCAGAGACTTGGGATTGAAAAAAATCCAATCTTTGTCCTATGAATGTAGAATTTTCCCTTAGGTTGTCTTTGTTCCATATCTATCAAGAAGGATAGGCTCTTCGCGGTCTTGTCTGTGGATTTTTTTTTGACCTGTTCACTATGAGTGAAACCGTCATCAATAGGAACTAGTGCTAGAAGGAGTTCCTATTATCATTATTTTTGGTTTTGTTAGGGTTTAAACTGGATTTTTGTAGAACTACTAGATCTCAGTCTAGTGATCCTCGGGTGACCTTAGTCGAGCTTAGTGGTTGAACATCGTTTAGACCTCAAAAGTATGGAAGTTTAAGTGCAAGTAAAAAGATTCCAACTATTGTTGCACCATCACATCCTATAGTGATGGCATTATTTAATGTGGAGTCACCGATTCAATTTTCCGTATACAATGATTTACCCAAAAATCCTGACAAGTTGTGTCCTAAGTATTATTTTCACAAAGATGTTGAAGAACATATTAGTATATTCAAGGATACATGTTTTTGAGAAAGAATTCAACATGAAGATGTCATGTGTTGATTATTCCCATATACTTTGAGAGGTGAAGTCTACTAGTGGTATATCAACTTGCCTCACAATTCTATCAGATCATGGCAAGACATGGAAACTCAATTTTTAGCCAAGTTTAAGAACACCGACTTATCCTACATTATTATATCATCAATTCACTTAAATCAAGAGGTTTGAAGGCAAACCTATAATTTCTTTTAATGATAGATTTCAAAAGGCTTATTCTAGGTTACAAGCACCTTATGTAGTGGATAATTTGTCTACTATCACAGTAGATCCTTTGACTACTATGTAAAGTGAAGAGAAAATCCTCCCACTACTTTACCAAAAGCCTATGTTGAAGCTGCAAGTGTAAATTTAGAAATGAAACATCTTGGAAATGAATCATCCACGAATGGTGGAAACGGATTGAATATTTACCCTACCCTGAATGCAAATGGAGTCCCTATAGGTCATCCTATGACTCCTAATGTTTATCCTACAGTGGTCCAGAATGGGACATTTCCTCAAAATACTTTCTTTCAACTAGGAAATAGTCAAGCTTTAGTCCCTCACCCTAGTCTAGCTATTACAGAGCTACGTCCTAATGGAATTTTTTTTTCTCACAAACTCAAGAAAATCAAAATGTCAAAATTTATGAGGAAAAGGAAGACATGAAAGAAGTTATAGCTCAAATAAAAAGATTAACCACAGAGGTTACACAATTAAGAAATCAAAATTTCTATTCTCAGAATAATAATTAGAATTCACAAAATTAAATGTATAATGCTCCCTGGCTACCTAGACCGTGGGATACACGCCCTAATAATGGGGGAGTATCAACACCTTTAGATAAACCTAATTCAATTGATGAAAATTCTACATCAAAAGTGAACTTAGTTGACCTTGCAATGAACAATTGGTGTAGAATTCATAATGCAAATGCTCATACTAAAGTGGATTGTTCACAATTTAAAATTTCTTTGGATATTTTCCTTGCTACTACTCATTACAATGAGCATTGTGATTCTCATCCTCGTAAATGAAATGAATTAGTTCCTATAGGATATGACTCTGCTTTAGTCCTAGAAAGTTATGAATGTTTCAAATTACTTGCTTCTATCACAAGTCATGCTCATGAATATGACGGTGATAATTTGACTATGACTTTGGAAACATACACTTTTCCTTATCAGGATGAAAACAAGCCTCAAGAAGAAATGGATGAAATACATACCTACCAACAGTATCAAAAGGGACACAATTACAACATGAGGAATAACATTAATAGTGGAGGTAGATTCAATGGGCCTTTAACAACATCCATCCTACCTAATAACTTCAACACTCCACCTGATGAAAAATCAAGTAATAATCCTAACCTCTCACTACAATTCATTAAATGTTTCAAAACGTGAAAAGATAGATTCTGCTGATCAAAACAATTTGACTAATTATTTAGCTGAAGAAATTAAGAAGGTAAATATTAGCCTTTCTCTATCATAATTTCTTAAGATGCCTATGATCAAGAAAGCTTTCTTAAACACTTTAGAAGATTTTCCTAAAGAAAGAAAATTTAAGGACATTCAAGTGAAAGATAGTCGGGCTAAATAAAAAGATAAGAGCATCATTCCCATAGCGGATGCACAAGTAGCCTTTTATAAAGGAAAATTAGAGTCCCCACCATTTTTGCTCACTTTGAGAATATTCGGTAAGAATCTTCATAACTGCTTAGTAGACTTTGGAGCATCTACTAACATGATTTCGTTATCCATATGTCAAACATTAGGGTTAACCACTACAAATTCTTTAAAGAAAGTCACTCAACTTGACAAAATAGAGGTAAACGTGGTATGAGAGTTGACTAATATTCATATGCAATTGGCTTCTGATCCCAGAATCCAATATTATATTGACATTCAAGTCATGGAGATACCTGATACTTATGCTATGCTTCTAAGTAGAGATTGGTCTAAAATATTGAATGGATATATGGCTACCAATTTCTCACGCATGTGGTTACCATAGAAAGTAGTTCCTAATCAAATTTGGATTGAAAGAGAACCACACATGAAATACATGATCACAAATTATAATCAGAAAAATGAAGTTCTATATATCGATGTAGAACTAGGATTTTACAAAATACAATGTTCAAGAGTTAAAATTGAGGAAGTTTTCACTTGTGATGCTAAGAAATCTAATGAACTAACTCCTGGAATAGATATTTTAATTGAATCAAATTTTGATTCTTCTAAAGAAGAGAATAGTCATTATAATAAATTTTAGAAGTATATTATTGTAAAAGCTCAAGCAAGCAGTAAAAGTAAAATTTCACTAAAAGGTTTGTTGTTGTAGGATTGGTGCAAATTGCATAATGCTGCACATTCAGAAAATAGTTGTATGATGTGTCTGGAGATAATTCACAAAATTGAGAATCGATACTATCCATAACATGATAATGTCAAAAGGACTAAACTAGAAACATGTAGAAATGAAGATCAAAACATAAAGACTGACAAGATTCATACAATGATATCAAAAAATGATAAAGTATTGGATACAGATGATCAAGCTTGGATTCTTAAATTTGACAGATTGAAATAAAAAAAAGGAATTGGAATTGGAGTCAAAATTATCAACCCACAAGGTAAGTATTTTCTTGCTACATATTGATTGCAATTTCAATGTACTAACAATGTGGCAGAATACGAAGCCCTTATACATGGCTTGATCCTAGAAATCAAGAAGAAAGCTAGAATCCTTAAAGTGTTTGGTGATTCAAAATTGGTAGTTAAACAGGTTTGAAAGAAAAATATTTTCCACTACAAAAGATTATCCAAATATTGACACAGAGTATGGGATTTAATAGAAGATTTTGACCCATTCAATATTATTCATATCCATAGAAGATTCAATCAGAGAGCTAATGCTCTAGCTACTACTGCTAGTACTTTGGAGCCTTTATAAGCCTTAGATCTGAAAGATTCATAGTTGAACTGGTAAAATTACCCTTGGTTCCTGATAATGTCACTAACTTGCAAGTATTCAAAGATGACCAACACATATTGGAATTCATTACTAATTCTGGTATTTTGAAGCACAAATAATCAAAGAGATAGATCACCCTGATGGTGAAATTCAAGATGAAGAATTGACTCAAACTAGAGATAATAATATTCCAAAAGGAATAATTGAGTTAGAATGATTGTTCGATATTGACTAGATAGTCAGATAGAAAGATTTACCTTAAAGTGACGAAGGACTATCTGAGTTATACAATTTGCATACTAAAGAAGATCCCAAGAATGTACTCATAGGGAAGGTTTGTACTGAAGAAGAAAAGAGAAATATTGCTCAAGCACTTAGAGATTACTGGAAAGTCATAGCATGGACATATGAAGATTTGAATACATATGACACTTCCATCATTACACATACTATACCATTGAAGCCTGATGTGAAACCTTTCCAACATAAACAACATCTAGTAAATGCACTCTTAGAGCCTTTAATTCAAAAGGAAGTTCAAAAACTATTGTCATCCAAGATAATTTTTCCTATCAAACATTCTACTTGGGTGGAAAATGTAGTCCTTGTAAGGAAGAAGAATGGAGATATGCAATTTTGTGTAGATCTCCAAAATCTCAACAAGGCATCTGAAAAGGACAATTATCCACTACCATCGCTTGAAGAAGTGTTACAGATAGTTAATAGTTCACAAATGATGTCCTTTTTGGATGGATTTTCTAGATGTAACTAAGTAATGGTAGTGAGGGAAGATTGGATAAAAACAAATTTCACCACAAAGTGGGGAACTTTTGCTTACAGAAGGATTCTGTTTGGATTGATAAATGCAGGAGCTACATTCCAAAGATCCATGGACTATGATTTTCGAGAATTGATAGGAAAATGTATCATTATTTATGTAGATGACCTTACAATATTTTCTAAAGACACAAGAGATCACGTTTGAGATCTCAGATTGATATTACAAAAGTGTGAAACTTAGGGAGTTTCACTAAATTCTAAAAAATGTATTTTCGGGGTGATTCAAGGAAAGTTACTAGGACATATCATTTTTGAACATGGTATTTCAATCGACCCAGACAAAGTGAATGCATTACTCAAGTTATAGCCCTTTGAAGTAGAAAATAATTGAAGTCATATTTTGGTAAGATTAACTTTGTTCAAAAATTTATTATAGGATTCATTGAAATAGTGAAGCCACTCAATGATATGTTAAAGAAAAATGCCAAAATAGAGTGGATGAATGAAGCTAAGATTTCCTTCGAGACTATAAAGATTGCAATCACAGAAGCACCAGTATTGGTAAGTCCATACTATGTTAAACCTTTTTATATTTACTCATTTGCTTCTGGTCACACTTGTGCAGTAGTATTAACACATAAAGGAAAAAAATAAAGAAGAAAAATCAATTGCTTTTATGAGTGCTCCATTTAAGGAAGCAGAATTGAGATACGCATATATTGAGAAACAAGCCTTTACTTTGGTCAAAGCTATATGCAAGTTCATACATTACATCCTCAGAAGTATAGTTAAAGCCATTGTCCTAGATTTGACTGTCAAAATGTTCCTAACACAGAGTGAGCTCAGAGAAAAGAGAGCTAAATGGGTCACTATTTTACAAGAATATGATTTAGATATCATACCCATGAGGTTGGTCTATAGACAAGCTTTGGTTAAATCTATTGTAGAAATAGATCCACAATAATCAAGCCAACAATACACATTGGATGAAAAGGATCAAGAAGATTGGTATTTAGACATTTGGCATTATTTGGTCAATCACACTTTCCCTTATCATATGAAAATGAATCAAAGAAGAGCCCTCAAGATAAAATAACAGAGTTACATGATTAAGGGAGGAGCTCTATTCAAAAGAAATCATGAAGGAATCTATTTGAGATGTTTAAATCAAACATAAGCTGATAAAGTATTGTAGGAACTACATGATAAATTTGGAACAGCTCATGGAGCACCTCTAGCTATTACACACCTCATTTTGAGAGCGGGCTACTACTGGCCCACGATTTCTAAAGATAATTATGAACATATCAAACATTGTTATACATGTCAAAACACATCAGATAAAGAAAGATTCAATGCTCAACCATTACAGGCAGTGATGGAGATGTGTCCCTTTTCACATTGGCGATTAGACTTTATTGGAACCATTAACCCTCCATCTTCCACTGGTCACAAATTTATATTGACTGCTATAGACTATTTTACTAGATGGACAGAGGCATGCCCTAGCAAGCAATGCACTACAGACGTGGTCATAATTTTTTTGGAAGAAAGCATTATCACAATGTTTGGAATGTCGTATGAATTGGTATGTGATAATGGCCCTGCTTTGCTTCATTGAAATTTTCTAATTGGGAATTTGAATATGGAATAACATTAAAATTTTCATCTAATTATTATACACAAGGAAACAAATTAGCTGAGTCATCAAATAATAATTTGTTGGATATAGTTATAAAATTGATTGGAAAGAACCCTAAGGAATGGCATTCTTTGTTAAAAATTTCCCTTTGGGTAGATCGTACTAGGATGAAAGTTGCATTAGGGAATTCTCCTTATCATTTAGTCTATGGGGTAGATCCTATACTACCAATAAACTTAAAAATCCCTACCAGGCAGTTTGCACAAGAATATATTGGATTAGATGATCAAACAAAAGATTGATTGTTGCAATTGATGCATTTAGATGAGAAATGTACTTGAGCTATAGATCTTTTTGCTAAGCATCAATTTGTAGTGAAAAGATGGTTTGATAAGTGAGCTAGATTAAAGACTTTTAGAATATCTGATTTGGTCCTATATTGGAACAAAGCTCATGAATGTAAAAGTGAACATGGAAAATTTGGAAAACTATGGACATGCCCATACCAAATTTCTAAAATCTTGGGTGATAACACTTATAGATTGAATTCTTTGACTGGTGAAGATATCCCATTGCTTTTGAATGGGTAGTTCCTAAAGCATTATTTCCAGTCATAAGTAAATAGTTTTTGTACATAGTTTCTTTTTCATTGATGGTTTTGCTTGTGTATATATTTTATTTCTTTTTTTCTCTTTTTTTTTGGGGTGTTGTGTTATCTGAATTTACATTAATTGGCAACCTTTGAAGGTCTACAAGTCAACAGAATGTCAACTCTAGAACTTTAATCTATATTCTGACCAAAAATAGTTTTCCATTTATAAATTGTTCAAGAATTATTATGTTTTATATACTCTAATTAGCATGAATCATTCAGTTGATGTTGAGCTACAAATGAATACATTTAAAATCATTCTAATAAAATTTGGGATAACAGTTGTTTGCATTAATTGAAAAATCAAAAGGCTACCTTTGCTACCACTATAATTTCCAACCTAATAGCAGGCTTTAATGCTTGCAAGTTGATAAAAGAGCTATTATTGCAATATTAAAAGTAAAAAATGAGCTATCATTGCCATATATATATATATAAAAGATATCAACTCATTAGGCCATCCAAATAACTCTACTGGGGCTATAGACATCTGACTGGCAGTAGAGCTATGCTTGGGGGAATTACAAAGATAACCTTGTTGGGGCTATGGACACTTCACGGAAGCAAGGCTCAATCCTTGGTTGGCTTAAAAGGAATTGTCATATTATGTAGATTAATACAAATGGTTGTTATTTCTAAGTTTACTATAGTAGAAATAATCAATTTCACACATGTGAGCTCAGTAATACTTAATTTTGCATGCTAACCAAAGTAAAATTTGAATGTGCAATAATGATTCCATGATTTATAATTAGAATACTAAAGAAAGTTGGAACACTGATGTTAGATCTAGAATTGAATTTCTATTATTTTTTTTAGTTTTGTTGGTTGCTAGTTGTTGTGTGGTCTCACAACACACCCCATTTTTTTCCTTGGAAAAATGTGGACCCCCTCTTTTTTTTCTTTTCCTTGCTCTTTTTTTTTTGCTCACTTTAGTGTTGTTTTGATGCTCTGTCAGTTGCTGATTTCCTCTCTCATTTTCACTTGGCCTCTCTATTGTCATATCCTTTTGTTTCCTAGTTTTGGTGTTTTAGTGTTCTCTTAATCATTAGTATGTTATTGGAAATCAAAATCTAGGAGTCCTGCGTTTGATCCAAAAGAATTTGTATCTTCATAAGATTGTAGTTCTACCCAATATTTCATTGATCAAAATTTTAATCTCAGTAATTTCCTCTTTTACTAGAGTCTGATATTTTATTGTTTCTTTTTTTTGAAAGTTAGAAACTGAAGAGTCTGCTTTGAAATATGTCAAATTTATTTAATAGACTCATTTTCTAGTTTTTCCTTTCATCTCATTTTTCTCTTCCCTTAGAAGGTATTTCCTAGATCCTGATGTTGTTTCCTCCTTTCAAAAGCAATATCGGAAAGCTTCAATCCCGTGATCACCAATTGATTACATATCTTTAATGGAATATACCTTGCAAAGAATCAGTGTGATATCTGATTGCCACATATAATCATTGTGTCGTTTTTCTTCTCAAGTAGCGAGCCAACACAAAAATCTAGGTGTTCATGATTTGGACCATAATCCGTAATGATTGCACCTTTATTCTAGGAATTAATGTGAAATAATATGTAATTAATTAAGGTGGAAAACTACTTATGTACTTGGCACCACCTCAAGCATGCAATTTCTTTTACAACACTCCACTTCATGTCATATTGCAAATTTGCTAAGGACATTGAATTAATGAAATGACATTGGGACGCAAAGAGAGGTAAAATTTTGAGAAACTAAGATGTATCTACCAAGGCTTTTGAAGTTGCATTATGAAGAATCACCATTATTAACCAAAACTAGGTATGTTCTGAATAAATGATACTTTGTTAAGAGTTACTCAAGCTAAAACTTCTTGATAATGTCATTTCCCATTCTAAAATTGAAATGTTAATTATTCTTTTAGTTGTTAAATTTAATCAAAAATGAATTGAAAATTTTATGAAATGTAAGTTTTTGTTAAATCTAACCCTAACTTGCACACAAGACAGATATTATAAAAATTGCAGAGCACATTATATACAAAAATGAGCACTTCTGATGCAAGAGTAGAAGATGAATTCAAGTATTGCAATTCACAGGCTGTACCCATCAACGTAGTGGTTACAGACACCCATATGGGATGGTCTTCTAACATTGAAATCCATTCACGTCTATTGCAAGAGAATTATTCTCAATGTACCAAGAATTTCATGGCAAACGGGTTACTTCCTACAGGAGGGTTTCTGCCAACAATGGAAGCTCCTTATGCAATGTATAAATCATTACAACCTAACCAAGAGGATTGTTGAGAAAGAAGGGAGAATTTATGAAAAACTATCATAGAAAGGAATCATCTACACATTTGGTCCCCCTATTTACACACAGATGTTCAATGTCAACCTAAAGTCCAAGACCAGGACATATCAGATCGTCGAGGAGCATAATAGACAAATTATGAGCACCCAATGGTGCCAACAAACAATTATAGAATAGACCAAGGTAATTCAGAGGTCTATGTTTAAACAAGAAATGCAAGAGATTATAACTTTGTTGAGTAGAGTAGTTGGTTTAAAAGATGCAAGCAAATTCAAACCCTAGATGTCCGTGATAATATCCCACATGATAGAGGATCCTGTGGAGTTGCATTGGGGAAAAATGATAACTGGAAGACTAAATGAATAGATTACTACATTCCCCAAAACCAGATCCTTCTACATGTCATCGTATATTATTTACTCTTGTGCTATGAGAGCTAGTAAACAAGGGTTGAAATAGATTGGTACTCTAGGCACAAAAGTTGGCAACAATTTGATATATGCACATCTACCCCAGATCACCATCCACGGGTATAAAGATGATTATAGGAAAGTGAATGATTTTTTCTCCATGAAATTAGTGAGGACAATGGAAGTTGATAAAGCTAAGAGATTATCCCTAGAAGCACAAAGTGCCATTCGGCCTATGGGAGGTTGGTACATAAAGTTTCCAACTTACTCCTACATTAGAGTGGAGGGATTTGATGGACACCCATTCATGCTGCCTAGGTATCCTATAGATGAAACTGGTCTATTGGAATTGGTGAGATAGTTAAAACCATCTCAGGATCTTTATAGCCATGCTTGAAAAAAGGCCTCTTTTAAATTTTCCATCACAATAGGAAATTATAAGGGTAGTGCAATTAGAGTAAGTGATTTGTGTGAAGAAGAACTAAAGACTTGCCATTTTGAGGAGTTCCCACTCCAAAGAGTGTATTATGATATTGAAGGAAATATTGCTAAAATTATAGTTGGTTTTCATGCTCATGTGCCTCATTTAGAATATTATTTGCTTAATTGTGAAGACGAGCATGTGGTAAGAAGAAGGAAATATGAAAGAATGACTTTAATATTTTCTCGGATGCTCAAGATTTATGACATCCTAGACCAATTGGAAGAAGATGATGGTTAGGTGTTGAACCAATTTTACAATGATGATAGGGTATATGATGAACCCATTCCAGATCCAGATGTTGATGATGAAGATGTGACATCAATTGATGACTTCACTAGACCAGTCTTAAGGTATACTCAACACTGGATTGATGATTTTTGCAAAGGTTTGAGAGAAAGAGGAATTTAACCTATCTTCTCAAAAGATAAAAGAAGGAAACAAAGAGATGAAACTACTTTTCAAAGTGGAGAGCCTACCAAGAAGAAAAGAAAAACTAGTAAGGCTACTCTAGGTATTAGAATTGAAGAAAGAACCCCTAAAATTTCAAGACAAGAAGTTCCCATAAAACCACATAATAAGTAGAAAGATGCAGAGATAGGTAAAGATAAATAAAAAGTGAGACCTAAAGGTGCATCTTCCTCCACAGCTAAACCTGGAACAAGAGTAATTATTGATGAAGGAACATGAGCAATAGAGAATATTGGTGCACAAACTAGGTTTTCATCTCAAAGGGCTGCAACATTATTTACCTCTCCCCCTTCTATTAATATGGCTAGTATGAAACAAGCACTGAGAGGGACTCCTATAGCTTTAGAGGAAATTTTTTAAGAAGATGAAGCCGAAATTAAAGAATAGGTGGAAAAATGGGGTGTTATGTGGGAGAAAGTGAAAGAAAATAAGTCTAAAGAAAAACCCATGGTACACTCGGTGATAGAAGAAATTCAGGATACAAGCTCTAACCCCATAAACATTGATTAAGAAGAGTTTATTCAAGGAATGCTCACCTTAGAGGTAGGAAACCCTAGCATATTTGAAATGGAAACAAGGGAAACTGTAGAGCAGGATCCTATTGACAAAAGAATTGGTGAAGATACTCTTGATTCCCAACCTTCGCTTGGGAATGTGCAAAATGTTAATAAACACTCGTAGGTCTTTGAAGAATCAGAGAAAGGCCATGCTTAAACTGAAATTCTAGAAGAAGAAGCTACACGGTCCATAGGAGATGGAACTAAAAATAAAGAGAATCCTAGTGTAGCATTAAATAAAGAATATAATGTTCAGAGAGATGAAATATAAAATCTTGATAGATAGGAAAATATAAGTCTCCAAACAAATGAGGTAGTGTCAAACCGCACCAATCCCAAATCTATGACAGATATCACTAAAGAAATTCCTATTTTAGAAAATGTGGCAAGTCAAAGGGAAGAAGTTCTTGAAACAAGTGGTAAATAGGGACAAGGAAATGTTATAGAGGTATAGCAAAATGATGATACACCTGATTGGTTAATCAGGGAATTAACTTCTCCAATGGAAGTGGGAGTATTATCTCTGAATCTTAATAATTTTATACAAGAAGTAGGTACTCCTAAACCTAGGCATAGAGCAAAGACAAAACATGTCATATAGAGAAATGAAGATGGAAACAAAACTATTCAGATAGCCACTCCAACAACTAATAAGGACATACATGAAATAACGCCTAAAGAGTATAAGATCACAAGTATTATTCTTGGACACTCATCTTGGCAGCAAGAATTAGAGGAAATAAAAGTAAATTTAAATTCTATTGTTGCCAGAGTACAAAAATATAAACAGAAGTAAAGAGAATTGAAAGAATGGGTTGCTACCTTGGAACATTTCATTAAGTCATTGACTTTATCTAGCCGAGAACAAGCTAAATTGCCCCAACATCTAGTGCTAATGTCAGAAGAGCAAGTAGATGCAATTGCTACAATTTTTCATAGAATGAACATGTTTCAAGAATGGATTGCATACTGGGTAAAGTAGGGAGAATAAAAGGAAGCATTCCATCATTCAGAGAAATTGGAAATATTTGAAGATGAATGTAGATTTCACTAGGAGCAAGTCATCAATGAAAGATGAAACATTGAAATTCTCAAGCAGTCAGACATCCAAGAGTTAATACAGAGTAATACAATATCAGAACATAAAATCTCATTGCCAGCAAAATGGAAGAAACAACTGAAATGGGAAGGTGACATGTTAATACAATGTATTGAAGGATTTGAAAGAGTCACCATTGAGTGCAAAAGTTTGATTAGTGAAAATCAAGAATTTATTGAAATATTTGCACGTCAAGGTTTTGATCCCCAAACATTAGGATAGGAGGGAAAAGAAGCTAAAGCTTTCAAGGAATGGATAGAGAGGATAAATAGAGATTTTGTTCAATTGCTAACACGGGAGGTTATTGATGAGATAATACAGTGCAGAAATGTTATAGCTAAATATGAAGCATACAAGACATAGAAAAAGGACATCATACTTCAAGTAACTGAAGAATATACTAAGCTCAAGCTCACTTGCAGAGCAATACGAAGAATTTCAAAAGAGCATATACATCAAGTATTAAGGGTTTTCTGAGAATATTAGTTGAAGAAAGAAAGAATAATCCCAGAGCCAGAGTCATAAGTGAAAAGGGAAAGAACCGAATACTAGATACCAGAAATATAATAAAGTTTATTTTGGTTTCAATTTTAAATTTGTAGGTTGATCCTGGTCCTGGTAGGTGTTCCTCATTTTGGTGTTTTGGAAGGAAGCTGGTAGCCTTGACTGATACAAGATGCTCATACTAAAGTATGAAGAGAAGTGTTGCTATGAACGAATTCAAAGCTTTGACTTATTCTTGAATGTTCTTGATGAAAGTTCGCAGATGCCACGTGACACATTTTAATTTGTTATTTTTGATTCACTAGATAAAATTTTAAGTTGAAATTTTGGGGCCTTGTTTCTATAAAAGGCCATCTCCTCCCACATTTTTATTTTAAGTTTGGAATTTTTGGATGTCAGAGGAGCATAATTTTTTTTTTAGTTTTGTTCCTTTTTCCTATTTTTTGAACCATTTCGGCATAAAGCTTTGTATGCACATAGAAATTAATTGATATAAGAGCTTTATAGATAGCTACGTATCTCATTATCTTTTGTAGCTGGTTTTGTAAGTTCGGTTGAACAAGATTGTATGTTGTTTTGTTTAAGGGTGCATACAGAACCTATTCAGTGTCCATAATGAAACCCTCTCTCTAAAAGCTTGCACCATTTTATATGTAGTTGTGAAGCAATATGGTGAAGTATAAAGCGGTTTTCTCTAATTTAATTAATTTTTTAGGGCATCCATGGAGAATAACAAGAAGAAACTTTTATTTTTTAGTATTTTTTATACTTTTTTTTAGAATACATGTTTAAAATTTGAAAATTTTCAAAACAATATAAATGAATGGAAAGATTTTTTTTGAAAATCTTTTATTTTCCATGAATTTTTTAATACTTAATGCTAAATATACTTAAGTGATAGCAAAGAATTTGTGATGTTCATGAAATATTATATTGAATCTTTTGATTTCATGATGTTATCCAATGATGAAGTGAAATTTTATGTGAAATATTTATAATTCTTAGCAAAGCAAGAAATGACTATAGTCCCTTTGAGATTAACAACAATATCACATCATTACCCGAGAGTGACCCTAGAACAACCATGACCTAGTTATTAGAGACTTGGGATTGAACGAAAGCCAATCTTTCTACTGTGAATGCAAAATTTTCCCTTAGGTTGTCTTTGTTCCATAGCTTTCAAGAAGGATAGCCTCTTCACATTCTTGTCTATGGAGATTTTATTCGACCTATTTACTGCGAGTGAAACTGTCATCAACACTAAGCATATCTTGAACTATCAACATTGGAAGAAGAACTGATAGTGTGATTGAAGTCTCTGAATTGCAAGAGAAGTGGGCAGTCACTATGTAATAATAGTTAACCACATGGTTGCCTTGAGTAGTACAAAACACTCATCATAAAGCTTCAGGTCATTAAATGATAATTATCAATGGAAAATCACATTCATAGGAAAGAGAAGTTCAATGTCATGAAGGGAGGATAGTGACCATGGAGTTGAAAATATGAAGTCACCAATGTGCTAATAATAACAAGAAATGAAGAAGAAGAAAAAAAAAAGCGTTCATAATTCTCAAGAAGTTATTGAAAGGAAAAGATATGAAATCTCATACATATTATAATCTTGCATGCTTTTATCGACAAAGGACCTCCAGGAAGGAGAGTAAATGTTGATTTATCATTATTTTTTGGACAAGGGTGTGAAATCATTTGGTTCTTTTGTTTTCTTCTCAGAAAGATTCTTTTTTAGGCGAACCCATGTATGTAAATGTGTGAAGCCCAAATCCAATGCATTAAGAACAAAGATACAAATAATGATATTGTGAGTACAGATGTACATGAAAGAACAAAGTAGATTTATTGGGAGATAGCCATACTATTCTAGCAATCATCATGCCATGAGAACAACATACAAGAGACTAAGGGGTATAAGTAAGGCCTCTGTAAGGTAGAGAGCTATCAATGGTTCCACAGAAAGACCAACACTTGTTCAACTAAATTACAATCTGAGATATTTTCAGTCACATGCATTATATAGGATAGTCTATGTGTGAAGGTTATAGTTACAGGTATCTCAGAGTAATAGCATCATTCACAGTCTTGACTCATGAAAACACATTTTTTATACAAATCCATAGAGCTAACATGAGTTCTTGCCATTTCAATTACAAAAGAGCAATGGTTATTTGTTTTCTATTGTTCATGAAGGAATGGGAAAGATACATAAAGTTTCCATGAGATATACCCATACTATGCAATGGAATTAAATCATGTAGCAAATCAATTTTCTTTTCATAAGGAAAATATAGTGAATTGCAATTAAAAACCTAGTTGTTTCTTGATGGCCATGACCTAAGAAGGAGGTTTTCTTCACAAAAAGCAAGAACCCACTTAGGATTTTCAATGCAATTTGAATACAAAGAATGGTGAGGGTTTTTTCCCTCCATTTGTGTGAAAAATGTTTTTTTTTTGTGAGAAATGAGAATACCCAGATGCAAAATGAAGTTTGTCTTTCAAAAATGAGCAAAAAGGTGTCAAGTTCCAGGTTTCCTCTTAATGGCCTCGACCTGAAGGAATTTTCTTCACAAAAATGAAAAACCCACTTGGGGTTTTTATCAGAGGGTACAAATGCAAATCATGGAGAGAGTCTCTGTTATTCTTTCTTCACAAATACATGTGGGTTTCAAACCCTCTTTCAGAAAAAATGAAATGAAACAAAACCCAAATGGTCATGGCCTAAAATGTCATTCTTCTTTACAAAAGATAACATTTTCTTATGAAATAGTGAATATAAGTTAATATAGAGGAAAAACCAAACATTTTTCATCATGTTTTTGTATGGGAGAACTCAAGTTCGAGCATTTTTTCTTCACATGAATTAAAGAGAAAGAAAATTGTGTCGACCAGAGGCTCATTTTTCTCATTTTGCACAAGAAATCTATCAAGAGATACCACTGTTGAGCTTCAAAAAACATCTCAACAGTGGCTGAGATCAAAAGCAATAACCATAGAGAATAATGGAGTTAAAAATTTTGCATCAGAAAATACTTATGGTGGTGGCCTTGATGCATGAAATGGCTTGCAAATGGAGAAGAAAATCCTTTTTTTTTTTCAAAAAACAAAATTACCTCATTTTTCTAGTAAGGAATCACAAGATTTTATCAAAAAAGCAGCCAAAAATGACAATAAAATCATCTGCACAGTGCACCCATCAAAACCCCATGATGGCAAAGCAACTCTCCAGAAGATTTGAGCAAAATGAATGTGTCATTTTCTTTTTCCCCATTTTTTTGTTTAGGGTTAGAAACCCTATGGAGGCCAACCAAGGTATTTTTACCTCGTGTTTTAAAAATTCCTAATAAAATTAATGCTATTTGGGCTTGGAGATTGAGTCTTATGCCTTAGGGATGTTTGCCTTATTTAGAATTTACAAAGACTTAGGCAATTTTTCCTTGTGTTACATTTTGAAGGCCAACCCTTTGCCTTGGTGCTTTTTCATTATCTTTTGAAAAGTGCAATTCCTTCCAAAGAATTTGGAGTTGCCTTATGACCTTTCATATAGGTCACCACATTGATCATTTTGCATATATTTGAAAATATGAAATGTTGACCAATTGATATGGCTTTGAAATGCAAAAATGGGGGTGAGTTAATTTTTTATCAATGCCTTGGAGGAGTTTAAGTTTTCTTGAATGATTTTAAAATCATTTGGAGTGTATCATTTATTTTTCATTTTATCAATTGTAAAAAATTATTTAAGTGATTTGAAAATCACTTTATTTAATGTTATTTATAATTCAAATGTTGATGTAATCCAAGGAGGTGGTGGGGCCTCTTATTTTGCATTTGTTTTTGAAATGTAAAATAGTTTGATTAAGTGATGTTATTATGAATCACTTAATCGAATTATTATTTTAAATTCACAATAGAGTCCTGTGCTTTTGCAAAAGCACTAAAAGTGTGGGTCAAAGCTTTTGGAGACACAAGGATGACTGGAAGAAATGAGAAATGTGTGGGAGGATGTCTTTGACTATCTTTGGAGGGAATGGGCTATTTGGAGGCATTTTTGTCACATTTTTAGTGTGACTATGGTCTTGGCTTGACCTTGCTTCATGTGGAGGATAGTTTGGAGTTATTTTAGAAGGTTCTTTTTGGCCTTTTTTGCTGCATCCTACCAGAACCTTCTAGAGGGACTTCTGTGAGAGAGTTGGTTGAATTTTTGCTTAAGTAACTTCAATCTTTGTTGTTGAAGTTAGTTCTTTCTTTCTAGCAGAGTGATAGTTTGATTTTTGGAGTTATCTTTTTAGCAGGAGTATTATTCTAACTCAGAGATAGACTTGTCTATCAGTGAGTACTTTGAATCAATGAAATCGAATATTTTCCTTCTCATTTCATGTTGTATTGTTTGCAGTTAGTGGTTCATCAAATTACTTGTGAAATTTAGCTTTCCTTGTAGTTTGTCTCACTGTTAAGCACTTGTTTAGCAGAAAAGTGTATTGTTGCAAGTTATAAGTTGTGTTAGTGAACGCAAATGTTGTTAGTTGTGAAATTTTTTCCTTCTAAGAGTTCAGCTAAAAAGACTCCTTATAAATTACTTATGCAAGAATGCACACAAAAAATGGGTTGTGTGAAGTAGGTTTTGTCATTGTTTTGAATGTGTGTAAGTTTTTTGCAGGTCTTAGTTTTTTGGTGTATCACCCTTTGAAGTTTCAGTTAAGTTCATTTTCATGTATCTTTTTACCCTTTCCTCAAGAAATCATTAGTTTAGGTGACATCAAAAGGGAAGCTAACCCATAATCTATAGGTCTACTTTCATAATAGGATACCCATAGCCTGAAAGTAGTCTCATGTTATTCCAAATTTATTGAGTTCTTTCACAACCTGGCAGAGGGGTGCAAATTTGGATCTCTAATAGTTTTGGCATGCTCGATGGGACTGTGAACTGATTCTCAGTCCATTTTATATATTTTTCTATTGTTGTTTGGTGTGTACAATAGTTGATTACTACATTTTGAGGTGTTTCAAATACATACCTGGTGACTCTGAGAAGTTTTACTGGTTTTAGTATGATCAAGTGTTGGTTAGTTTCAAGTAAATCTATTTTTTTCTTATTTCCTAGCCTCTGAATGAACAATCATATCTATGTTTCATGGAAACATATCATATCACCCAACATATTATGAAATTGCTAATTACCCACCATTCCTTGAAAATCATGCATGTATGCCCTCTTATCGGTCATATCACATAGAACGACTTGCTATTTTTATTCTAAATATCCATGTAACTGTAGATCACTAGCAATCCTATCATGTTTTCCACCCTCCCATCCCTACTCAATATCAATTTATCCGCCAATATATGATCAAAATCAACCCCAAGAAGAGGTTTTTGATGCCTACTAGCATGATTATTCACATAATGAGCCTCAAGAGCACCCTTACTAGAATGTATTGGATCTAATCCAAGAGCCTGAATGTGTGTTGTGGGCTTTGAGCCAATAGCTTAAACATATGAAGATTATTAATGCTAGTAAGGCGTTCTCACACATATATTGGATGTTGGTTGGCATCAAGAAGCAAAAAAGGACTATCTCACTATAGTAGGAGTTTGCAGATCAATCCTTCATTTATGATCAAGAGCGGGTGACAAAAACAATGTAGTTTGAAGAAAATATTGAAGGAGAGATAGCTACTAAAGAGGAGAAAATAAAGTTTTTGTCTGCTCAGGTGCAAAGTAGTCAATCTTATTTAGATTATCAATGCCAACAAAGGTATGAAACCCAAGTAGCCCCTTCCATTCCTAGTTTCAACTCAACTCTTCCTGCAATGTTGAATCATCCTGCAAATGTAGAGGTTTCAAAGTGCAAGTTCCCTAGCTTTAAACAAGAAAAACCTTTGAGCCCTTTAATGAGCCTACCAATGAGCCTTCTACACTTAAGTTTCCAAGTTGGAAAGGGCCATCTGCTCTATCCTGTGAGGTTCAAACATCTTCTAGACAAGAGAAGGAAGGGGCCACAAATGTGAACTTGCTACATTTAGCTATGGAGGAATATAGGCTACATCAACAAAAGGTTGAATAGGAAAAGGTTTCTCAAGATGCATCTTGCAATTTTTTAGCTAATGATCCTCCTGCTTTTGTGGTAAATGATCAAAAAATTTCTAGAGGACAACATGGTGAAAAGGTGAAAGTGGCTAATGACAAGGGGCAGTTCATGGTTTGAAATGATGAGTTACCTTCTTTTATTCAGCATGATAAAGAAGGTGTGAGTCCGATCACTCCAACTATAGTTTCTAACAACAAGAAGACATAAAATGATGTGGTGAGTTGTTGATTTATGACCATAATTATGATAATCAAGCCTTACACCATGTAGAGGAGCATAAATATGAACTTGACACAGGGTATGTGCAGGATCAACATGGAAAAAATAGGCCCTTAAGTGGCAAAAAAATTAGAAAAATCAGTGTTAGGAAACTTGACGTAAAAATTTGAATAAGTTATCTATATTATTTCAAAAATATGTAATAATAGAATTTGTAGAAAATTGAATGTAGTTTTTAAACTACTAGGTTTATTTTAAAATAAATAAAATCTATTTGGTGAAAATTTGAAATTTCAATGCAATAGTACTTAAATTTTAGGGAAAAAATAAGAAGTAGGTGTCCTCGACCACTCTAACCATAATAAAATGATAATATTTTTTTATAAGATTTTATATATAAGTAGAGGACTCATGTCTGGATGTGATGCCTATTTTTTGTAATTATTTTCCAAGTAAATAATTAATTATGAATTTTTATTACAAATTTTAAAAAATATAAAAACTCATATCTCTGACCACCTTAACTTGGTCAAAACTTCATGAAATTTAATTTTTCTTTTTTTAATCCTATAGTATGTGAAGTATAGAATGTGATGCATGTTTTGGATTCAAAAAATGTGATACTGTGTGAAAGTTATAGATGTTTTTCAATCAACCTATCGATCAACACTTTAGTCATAATTCTAATAGAAAATAAATAATAATTATTTATTAAATTCAAATTAAAGTATAATTTATATTGGTGGAAATATGAGAATCTCCTCTAAAAACCCTTTTCGTTTCATCAATTTTTGGATAAAAAAAAGTCGTTAGCCACATACCCTACAAATACCCATAATATTGCCACTTTTTGGACCATCATGATCTTGCACATACCCCACAATTTTCAGAGGGATGAGCTTTGATACCTTCGAGCATGTTATGCCTAAGAAATTTGATGTTGAGCTTTATGAAGAGGTTTGCATAGATATAATTGAATAGTTTAGTTCAAAGCTGGGTAACAAGGAATTAGACCTATTAGAAGTTGACAATCATGATGAACTAGGGAAATAGGCTCATAAGCTTAAAGTAGTGCCAAAGCAACAAGAGGAATGTGTTCTTGATAAAGAAACTTCTCATGAACCTGAATTGAAAGGTCTTAGCTGGTTAGAGGAGCTTCCTTTCTATTGTATAGTAGAGATTGAAGCTGATTCATCATAAGAAAGTTTGTTTCAAGATGCTTCTTCATTTTTTGAACTTTTTGCTTCCTTCATTGAGGAAGAAAAGCTTGATTTGAAGTGTACCTCTTTGAGTGATAATGATAATTTTGAGCTTGAACCAACTATTCCTAAGATCCTTCCAAGAGTTGATAGCTTTGATAAGTTATTAGCTACTTTGGTGGAAGAGGATTGTCCATTAACCATAGAGGAAGAATAAACATGGTAAATCATAATGTAAGGTGAATCCATGAAGCAAGACAACCATGAAAAGCAGGAAGAAAGAGAAGCAACCAACAATGGTAGTTCAAATTTTTTTCATTCTAGGGGTTGCCTAATCAGATATTTAGCCAGTTTAGAGGCCACTAAAGTACTAGAAGCCATGCTTACACCCAAGTACGAGGATGCAATTGAAGAAGAAGATAGTTTTGGAGTTGCAGTTGAAAGTGATCAAATTCAACTCACATGTCCAGTCTAGGACAACAATAGGCGTGATCACAATCAAGGTGTAAGTAAGTTTATTTTGCATCTTTCATGAAAGATTGCAATAGTCTTTTGAATATATGTGTGTGTTTCATGTTCTTTCAACCATACATAATCATGCAATGCATCAATTGTTGATAAAAAAGGGGTGTTATTTTGCAAATTTTTTCAATGGTTTTGTTCGACCAGCTTCTTTGCTAGTTAGGGTAGGTTAGAATAGGTTTCTATTTGTAGTTTTTGATTTCCCTAAGTGGTTTTTTGCATAGTTAGTTTTTTTTAGTGTTTTGGTGTGTTGGAATAAGTTTCCAAGGTGTCTCATGCTGGTCTAGTGAGTTACATCAACATACAAGGTTATTTTTGAGTTGTGTCAGTGTTTAGATGAATTAGTGCCTAATGGATAAGCTTTAGGCAACTGGTCAAGATGTTTAGTAGGAAAACATATAGAAAATGTCACCAAAAATGTTACCTGATTTTGCTTCCATCTAAATCAGGTAACTTATTATTGTGTTTGCATTTAAACATTAAAAGATAGATATCATTTTTTGCTAAATTTAATTCATGTGCATGAAGGAGATTGTCAAAAAGATTGCATTATCATAGTTGCGCAAATGTGTACAATAAGAAAAAAGAGACAACATGTATTGCAGATGTAATCTTTATTGATGATCATAAGTGTATAATGTCCCTCACAAGCTGAGGGACTAACTATTCTAATGCTTATAAAGAAAATACTATACGATTATAGATAAAAGAAGGAAATGCACATAAAATGAAAAGGGACCTATCATTTCCTAGTGGAATGATGAATCCCATTGGCCTTGTCCTGCATCATCTTGGTATTCCCTGCTTGTCTTGCTTCTATTTGACACTCTCCCCACTTCTCCTAGGTTTCTTGCATCTAAAAAAGAGTGTTGTTAGAGCAATGAAAGGTCATTGATCAAAATATGTGCAAAACATCCATAAATGTGTAATCTGATGTCCACAAGAATTAAAATATACAACATAGGAAAACAAGAAAAGAGTGATCAAACACACCTATGATATGCTTTGTTTATATAACTGGGTTGTTCCTTGTGCGGTTTTAGGACAAGTCTTTGTTATTGTTTTGATTTAGCTAATTACAACATGTGGAGTAAAATGTGGCTCCCATGAGGGTTGAGCCCAACATGCTACCCTCTTATGTCTTAGGAGGGATAGGAAATTGAGTAACTCAATCAAATCAATGATAAACATATTCTTGATGCATTAAATCAATATGCAATCACACCAATTGATCAACTTTCATTATTAGATTCAAAAGATACAACAAATAATGTGAATTGTCAAGATAGTTACCCTTCATCTTTTCACAATGAATCAATCAATAGGCTACCATCATGCCAAGAGGGGTAGTATTTTGCTGGATATGTCTTTCAATCTTCGTAAGTTGATCCAAGATCCATTTTATTAAAGAAGCAAATGAATTTTTTGATGCATCAAGTTCAATTATGCATCCATTAAATAGTGGAGAAGATATCAAGTCCTATCTAAAACCATCATGAGTCATATGGGGCAGAAAATAAGAAAAAGGACAGTCATGCATTGTTGCATGAAAGATAGTTCAATTCATCACACTTCAGTCCTATTGAACAAGCACACATCACTTAGGATTGTGAGTTTTTAGGTCACCACCATAAATGACATGTTTTCCCAATAGGATTAGAACAAGAGGAATGACAATGGCTTTTAAGAGTTGATAAGTTAGCAAAAGGAAGTCCTAAGGGAATAATTAGGGCAACAACAATGATCTCATGCTACAAGACAACAACTATCCATACACAATGTGTCATGATGATGTACCAATCATAATGATCTAAATGCATGAAGAGCATGAGCATTAAGGTACAACAATAAATAGAGATAGAAGTCCACAAAATGGAATAGACCATCAAAAAGCAGTGAACCATGAACATCCTTTGACAGTGCATGCATTAGAAAGGAAAACATAGTGATGCAAGTGAATAGCTAAAATTACATTTTCAATCATCATTGCTTTTGACAAAGGGAAATCATTTAACAAATCACAAAAAGAAGCATACAGGGCAGCATGATCATCACAAAGGGTGGAATGCATATCACAAAGGGAAAAATCTATGTACTGTTCACATTGAGCAATTAATAATCTTTCACTCAATAGAGGCACACGTACAGTCATTTGATCCTATAGGAGAACAAGGATCAAAGGAAAATGCATTTCAAAAAACTATGAGGAAAATGGTAGAAATAACATGCATTGGAAGTGCAATGCAGGAAACAGTCAGAATAGCTACCATATACATTAGGAGACCACACATGAAAGATGAAACAATGAGAGATGATCATTCAATAATTTTAATGGAAAAAGGTACTGAACATGTTTTATTTTGTATCCCAAGATGAATATCATTCTCATGCTTTTTTCTTTTCAAATTGTCAAGTACGTTGTTGCCTTTCAGTAAGTCTGAATGTTTTCATTTAAATACCAAGCAAGCATGTTAAGAAGGAATCAACAAAATAGTTCAACCATTGGATATCAACACATCAAAATTGAGTTACAAGACAATGCATTTCAAACAATAGTGAATAGGTGGAATAGTGCATGATCATTACAGTTAGGAAGTTAGTGAACATTTGAAAGCATTGAAAAAAAACAATCACATAGTCATGTGTGAAAATGCTAACCTATGATGTGAGATTCAAAATTCCTAAAGGGACAGTTCTACAAGCAATCACTTCATCACCATGGTAGGAAATCAATTTCTCTTAAGTTCATACTTCACACTTCTAAGCATATTTTGAACTATCAACATTGGAAGAAGAACTGACAGTGTGATTGAAGTCTCTGAATTGCAAGAGAAGTGGGCAGTCACTATGCAATCACAATTAAACACATGGATGCCTTGAGTAGTACAAAATAGTCATCACAAAGCTTTAGCACATTAAATGAAAATTATCAGTGGACAGTCACATTCATAGCAAAGTGAAGTTCAGTTTCATGAAGGGAGGATAGTTACCATGGAGTTGAAAATATGAAGTCACCAATGTGCTAATAATAACAAGAAATGTAGAAGATCAAAAACAAAGACTTTATAATTCTCAAGAAGTTGTTGAATGGAAAAGATGTGAAATATCATTCATATTATAACCTTGCATGATTTTATCAACAATGGACCTACAAAAAGGAGAGTAAATTTTGATTTATCATTATTTTCTACACAAGGGTGTGAAATCATTTGGTTCTTTGGTTTTCTTCTTAGAAAGGGTGTTTTTCAGGTGGACCCATGTATATAAATGTGTGAAGCCCAAATCCAATGCATTAAGAACAAAGATACAAATAGTGATATTGTGAGTACGGCTGTATAGAAAAAAATAAAGTACATTTAGTGGAAGACAACCATACTATTCTGGAAATCATCATGCCATGAGAACAACATACAAGAGACTAAGGGGTATAAGTAAGGCCTCTATAAGGTACAAATCTATCAATGGTTCCAAACGAAGACCAACACTTGTTCAACAAAACTACAATCTGAGATATTTTCAATCACATCCATTAGATAGGATAGTCTATGTGTGAAGGTTACAATTAGAGTAATAGCATCATTCATTGTCTTGACTAATGAAAATATATTTTTTATACAAACCTATAGAGCTTCCATGAGTTATTTCCATTTCAATTACAAAAGAGCAATGGTTATTTGTTTCCTATTGTTCATGAAGGAATGGAAAATATACATAGAGTTTCCATGAGATATACCCATACTATGTAATGGCATTAAATCATGTAGCAAATCAATTTTCTTTTCATAAGGAAAATTTAGTGAAATACAATTAAAAACCCAGCTGTTTCTTAATGGCCACGACCTAAGAAGGAGGTTTTCTTCACAAAAAGAAAGAACCCACTTAGGTTTTTTAATGCAATTCGAATACAAAGAATGGTGAGGGTTTTTTCCCTCTATTTGTGTGTAAAATGTTTTTTTTTGGTGATAAATGAGAATACCTAGATACAGAATGAAGTTTGTCTTTCAAAAATGACCAAAAAGGTGTTAAGTTCCAGGTTTTCTCTTAATGGTTGTGGCCTAAAGGAATTTTCTTCACAAAAATGACAAACCCACTTGGGGTTTTTATCAAAGGGTGCAAATGCAAATCATGGAGAGAGTCTCTGTTATTCTTTCTTCACAAAATACTTGTGGGTTTCAAACCCTCTTTCAGAAAAAATGAAATGAAACAAAACCTAAATGGTCGCGGCCTAAAATGTCACTCTTCTTTACAAAGGACAACATTTTCTTATGAAACAATGAATATAAGTTAATACAAAGAAAAAACCAAAAAAAAATCATCATGTTGTTGTATGGGAGAGCTCGAGTTCGAGCATTTTTTCTTCAGAGGAATTAAAGAGAAAGCAAATGATGTCAACCAGAGGCTCACCTGTGCTCATTTTTCTCGTTTTGCACAGGAAATCTATCAAGAGATACCATTGTTGAGCTTCAAAAAACATCTCAATGGTGGTTGAGATCAAAAGCAATAACTATAGAGAAAAATGGAGTTAAAAACTTTGCATCAGAAAATACTTATGGCTATAGCCTTTATGCATGAAATGGCTTGCAAATGGTGAAGAAAAGCCATTTTTTTTTTCAAAAAACACAATTACCTCATTTTTCTAGTAAGGAATCACAAGATTTTATCAAAAAATCAGCCAGAAATGACAATAAAATCATCTATACAGTGCACCCATCAAAACCCCATGGCGGCAGAGAAACTCTCCAAAAGGTTTGAGCAAAATGAATGTGTCTTTTTCTTTTTCCCCATTGTTTTGTTTAGGGTTAGAAACACTATGGAGGCTGAACAAGGTATTTTTACCTTATGTTTTAAAAATTCCAAATACAACTTATGCTACATGGTCTTGGAGATTGAGTCTTATGCCTTAGGCATGTTTGCCTTATGTGGCATTTACAAAGACTTAGGAAATTTTTCCTTGTGTTACATTTTGAAGACCAACCCTATGCCTTGGTGCTTTTTCATT
Source organism: Sequoia sempervirens (assembly GCA_007258455.2). Taxonomy (NCBI): domain Eukaryota; kingdom Viridiplantae; phylum Streptophyta; class Pinopsida; order Cupressales; family Cupressaceae; genus Sequoia; species Sequoia sempervirens. Next base: position 42,159,827 of record VDFB02047397.1, on the reverse strand, counting down.
ATCTTTTGAAAAATGCAATTCCTTCCAATAACTTTAGAGTTACCTTATTACCTCTCATATAGGTTGCCACATTGATCATTTTGCATATATTTGAAAATATGAAATGTTCACCAAGTGATATGGCTTTGAAATGTAGAAATGGAGGTGAATTAAATTTTTATCAATGCCTTGGAGGAGTTTAAGTTTGCTTGAATTCTTTTACAAGCATTTGGAGTGTATCATTTATTTTGCATTTTATCAATTGTAAAACATTATTTAAGTGATTTGCAAATCACTTTATTTAATTTTATTTATAATGCAAATGTTGATGTAATCAAAGGAGGTGGTGGGTCCTCTTATTTTGCATTTGTTTTTGAAATGTAAAATAGTTTGATTAAGTGATGTTATTATGAATCACTTAAAACAAATTATTATTTTAAATGAAAAATAGAGTCTTGTGATTTTGCAAAAGCACTAAAACTATGGGTCAAAGCTCTTGGAGACACAAGGATGACTGGCAAACATGAGAAAGGTATGAGAGGTTGTCTTTGACTATCTTTGGAGGGAATGGGCTATTTGGAGGTAGTTTTGTCACATTTTTAGTGTGACTATGGTCTTGGTTGGACCTTGTTTCATGTGGAGGATAGTTTGGAGTAATTTTAGAAGGTTCTTTTTGGCCTTTTCTGTTGCATCTAACCAAAACCTTCTAGAGAGACTTGTGTGAGAGAGTTGTTTGAATTTTTTCTTAAGTAACTTCAATCTTTGTTGTTGAAGTTAGTTCTTTCTTTCTAGTAGAGTGATAACTTGATTTTTGGAGTTATCTTTTTAGTAGGAGCAATATTGTAACTTAGAGATAGACTTGTATACCAGTAAGTACTTTGAATAAATGACATTGAATATTTTCCTTCTCATTTCATGTCTTATTATGTGCAGTTAGTAGTTGATCAAATTACTTCTAAAATTTAGCTTTCCTTGTAGTTTTGTCTCATTGTTAAGCACTTGTTTAGCAAAAAAGTGTATTGTTGCAGGTTATAAGATGTGTTAGTGAATGCAAATGCTGTTAGTTGTGAAATATTTTCCTTTTAAGAGTTCAGCTAAAAACCCTTCTTATAAATTACTTATGCAAGAATGCATGCAAAAAATGAGTTGTGTGAACCAAGTTCTGTCATTGTTTTGAATGTGTGTAAGCTGCTTGTAGGTCTTAGTTTTTTGGTGTATCACCCTTTGAAGTTTCAGTTAAGTTCATTTTCATGTATCTTTTTACCGTTTCCTCAAGAAATCATTAGTTTAGGTGACATCAAAATGGGAGCCAACCCATAATTTGGAGGTCTACTTTCATAATAGGATAGCCACAACCTGAAAGTAGTCCCATGTTAGTCCAAATTTATTGAGTTCTTTCACAACTTGACAGAGGGGTGCAAATTTGGATCTCTAACAAGTGTAACCATGGATATTTTGAGCTTGTTTGGAACTTCAACATGCCCAATCATTGAGTCATATGTGGGAGAGATATCACAATTTGATATCCACTTGATGTCATTACTAAATAAAATAGTATCTTGATACGTTTCTGATTCCTCATGTTGTGATAAATAAATATGTCCCATTGTGGTATCACGAGTATTGTTTACATTTTTGAGGTTGATGCCTTTCCTGAATCTTTTGCTTTTGTAGGATCAGGCATAGGGTTTGTGTAAATTTTCATATTTTCATTCCCAAATTTTTGATCGACATGAATGTCTCCTTTTTCAATAAGATCTTCTATTAGATGTTTGAGTCTAATTTTTTTTTTTGTGTTATGACCTTTGTATCAATGAAATTCACAAAAATGATCTTATCTATAGCTGTGAGGTTTGACTTGTGGCTCTTGATAGTTTGAGGAATATGGGAATGTGATAAGATTAGACTATATCAACCTCATAAATACATCATCCATAGGTTCCCCTAAGGAAGTGAATTTTCTTTTAGGAGAACTATTTGTTTGTTGTTGTCCATGTTGAGTGTTTGCAATGTTGATTTTTGTTTGATTGTTCGACGGTGATATGTATGGTTGTTGTGTATTCATTGTTTGGGTGTTTTCTTGTCTAGGAGTAGTTAAGACCACCTTTGCATCAACAACACGATCACTAGTAACATTCTTGTTCTTGGCCCAATAGCGGGGCTTATCATTTAAACTAGTGGATGGTCGAGTGTCTTTATACATGCATGTTTCCCTATGAGATTAGGGCCCTATCGATGTCAAGGGATATAGGGACAATCTTTTCATAAGATTTGATGCACTGCATTTTCAAGTAGAAGGGTAGATCTAGATCTATATTTTCTATGATAATGTCCACTTGTTGTTCATCAAGAAGGGGCCACTTGCTCTTACTAGCTCTTTGTCTCCATTGTTGCAAGAAACTGGCAAAAGATTCTCCTTTATTTTGTTTGAGAGTATACAAATATTATAAGCTCACATCCATGCCAAGATTAAAGGAGAAGTGATTTATGAATTTGTCAATGATTTCTTGGAAATTTTTGATACTTGGAGGCAATTGAGAAAACTAATCCATGGAAGGACCTATTAAAACTTGTGGGAAGAGGCACATCAAATACGACTCATTATAAGCGACCTCCATACACATGAAATTGAATTCCTTGAATGGTCCACAAGATTTCCTTGCCACTTGTATTTATAAAAATTGGGGATTTTAGAACTGGGAGGGAACGATAACATTACAATGTTTTGATATAATGGATAAGGACATAGGTTTTGTTGTGTATGGGTCTTCTTCATCTTTCCCATTTGGAAATCCTACATTTCTTGTGACAATTCCTTAAGTTATGATGCTAGATCATCTTGCGGGTTTGGTGGAGTAACATATGTGGCATATTGTGGGATGGAGGATGGGTTATATGTGGGATTCTGATATGATAAAGTGTTATATGAGGTGTATGGTGGTGTTAGATTTTGTGAAGGTGATTGAGGTGTAGATGTGTATGTTCCCAATGCATTTATATTGATGATGTTCTGCTAGGATTATAGTAAGAACTTTTGTTGTTGTTGGGTATATTATTGAGCTAGTAAGGCTTGTCATTGTTGTTCAGCCATAAGGGCTTGTTGTTGTTGGGTTTTTTGTGTTGCTAAGGCTGCTTGATGAGCTTGATGTTGTTGTTGTGTTTCTAAGGTTGCTTGATGAGCTTGATGTTGTTGTTGTGTTGCTAAGGTTGGTTGATGAGCTTGATATTGTTGTTGTTGTTGTGCTACTACTAGGGATACTTTTTGTTGTTGTTTTTGGACAACTTGTTGATAAGATTGTTGTGCTTACTATAAAACTAGGAAATTTTCTTGCAATGTAGGATGAGTTAGTTGTGGGGACATTTGTGATGGATTGTGGATGTTGATGTTTTGAGTGGGTAGAAAATTGGTGATGAGAAATGTAGGTTTGAGGTCCCATTTGATTTTGCATGACGTGGGGGAGCAAGGGGAAAGATGATGTTGGTGCCATTTGCTATTGCAATGGTAATGACACATGAGGACCTTGAGTCCATTAATTGAAAATGTTTCCTTGACTCATGTCTTGAGGATTTCCTTGTGCTAGAGGGGTGGTCAAGGTATTACCTAGGTTGATGGTATTTGTATCCAAGGTGTTGTTTTGATTTGGGTCGATGATAGATGGGATTGATCTGGATGATGGATTGAATTGAGTAGCTTGGGAAACCACTTGTTTCAATGTGTCAATGGGTTTGTTGGAACCACTTGTTAAGGGTTGAATTTGTGTGAGAGTGTTAACTTTCCCTTGTTGTCCTATTTGAGGTACTTGGTTCACATTACCTTGTGTAATGTTAGGCACACTTGGTGTATTTTGGGTGATGGATGAAGATGGTTGCATTTGAAATTTTGAGGTCATTGTGGTGTCATGGAATGTAAGTGGTTTACCAAATGTTGGTATCCAACTTGTGCTTTGGGGAAGGTTGGCAGTTAATGGAATGGTTGTGTTGTGAATACCCATAATTGTGTTTGTTCCTAGACATGAAATGAGACCAAGGTTGGTTCCTAGCCTAGTTGCAAGACTAGATGTTAAGGATTGACTTGGCACAAGGGATGGAGTTGGTTGAATCATAGATGAAGTCAAGCCTTGTGTCAATGATTGTACAACAAAAGATGGGGAAATTGGAGCCACATTTTTTAAGGCTTGATGTTCCATGATTTCTTCCCTAGTAAGTCCAATAGATTGTTCATGACATCTTCTATCTCATATGGTCCTTATGGAGATGATGGTTGTTGCGATGGGGCAACTTGAATTCTTAGATAAAATTCTTGAGGATTGGGATCACTTGAGGTGAATGTGACTTTAGTTTTCTCCATGATTATTTTGTGTTGTGATCTTTTTTTTACCATAAATTTTGGGTCACCTATGGGAGAGTTATGTTGAGATTTGTAATGTTTGAAATCTCTAGTTGACTTAAATCTAGGAAGAAGGGACGCTCTAAGTCTTATTGGAGCAATGGTGAAAATGGGAGATGAAAAAGTGAATGATGTGGGTAGTGATTTTTGCAATCATTTTTGCGACACCACTTTTGACTTAGGTTTGATGTTTTGATGTTTGGATAAAGGATGTTTATGGACTTGGAAATATTTAGGGTAGACTCATGACCCTCAAGATAAAATAGTTCAAAGATGATAACTAACTTAACCAAATGCATGGAAAAGGATTCATTTCACATACAAAGTAGCTATGTTAGGAGTTGGTTTGATAGATGTTTAAGTCCATAGTGTTGGTGTATTAAATTTTTTTGCAAAGTTTTGTGAAGTGAAGGATGATATTTGATGAAAGATGGATGAAATTTTTGACCCAATGTTGACCTAGAGTGAACCTTTGCTTGATAAGAGAAAGGTAGTGAGAAATATGCTATACCTCTAAAGTGATCAAACCCTAAGGACTCAATGATTTTGGTAAAATAAAACTTAAATGTTTTTGGAAATGGGACCCAATGATTTTGACAATAGAACTTGGACTCAATATTTTACAATGTTTTCCTTGAATGATAATGGGCATAAGGTTTGGTTGTTCAACAAGAGTGATCGGTCTCCAAATGGTAATGTGGGGTTCAATTGTGTCAATTTATCTTGCTTAAGTGAATTTCTTTTACCACAAACACTTGTCTTGATTATGTTTTCAAGAAAAATGTTTATGTCAAAAACACCATAACTTTCATAATGTCCATTTTGTGAGAATCATGAGGTTGAATCCATAATTTCATATGTTTCCTTTGGAAAATATGGATTTAGATATAAGTCAAGATATTTAGAAATCTCTAAGGATAGAAATCCTTAGGAAAAGCAGTAATATCAAGGCTATTTCAAAAGGGTATCCATATTTAAGCCAAAGTGTTTAAAATTTTGAGGAAGATCATGAATGTTTGTTTGTAACATTTTGGAACCAATCAATGTATTAAAATAACTCACAATCATTTACAATCCTAGGTTGAAATTTCCATACTTGTTGAATCCCCACTCAGATTTCTCAAAACACTAAGACATTGCAAACAGTTAGAGATTTGGGGACACTGGCTCCCCTCTATGGCACACTATTCTCGGTACCACCAAATCTCAAAATCCTAAAGATCCTAAGATCCTAATGATTTTTCCATTTCAACAATGAATAGTAGAAATGTGGGGCGGCTTCAAAACAACCATTCTTGCACCAACAAGTATTAAGGATTTTGGATTCTAAACAATGGTTCGTAATAAGGGATTTTGGTTCAAGGGATACTATGATAAACTCCCTAGAGAGGTCTCCCAACCCTTAGAACAATGGATTTTTGCATCATAAAGATACTAGGGAAGAGCTATCACGTACCACTTCTCGTTGATCACAATTTTCATTGCAACCCCACATTTATATAGCGGTTCAAAAGAGCTTGGCTTTACCTCCTTACCACCTGGGTCGTTCCCTCCTTTTGAAGCGAGGAGGTAGGCCCTCTAAAGATAAACAATAACAGGGTATGTGCAGGATCATCATGGAAAAATAGGCCCTTAAGTGGAAAAAAATTCAAAAAAATCAGAGTTAGGAAAATTGACATAAACAAATTTGAATAAGTTATCTATATTATTTCAAAAATATGTAAAAATAGAATTTGTAGCAAATTGAATGTAGTTTCTAAACTACTTGGTTTATTTTTTTTGAAAACAAAATCTATTTGGTGAAAATTTGAAATTTCAATGCAGTAGTACTTAAATTTTAGGGAAAAAATAAGTAGGTGTTTGTCTGACCACCCTAACCACAATAAAATGATAATATTTTTTTATAATATTTTATATATAAGTAGAGGAATCATGTCCCGATGTGATGCATATTTTTTTGTAATTTTTTTCCAAGTAAGTAATTAATTATGATTTTTTTATTACAAATTTTAAAAAATATAAAAACTCATACATCTAACCACCTTAACTTGGTCAAAACTTCATGAAATTCATTTTTTTTTAATCCTATAGTATACGAAGCATAGAATGTGACACATGTTTTGGATTCAAAAAATTGATACCATTTGAAAGCTATAGATGTTTTTTAATCAGCCTGTCAATTAGGAATTTAGTCATAATTCAAATAGAAAATGAATAATAATTATTTATTAAATTCAAAGTGAAGCATAATTTATATTGGTGGAAAGCTGAGAATATCCTTTAAAAACTCTTTTCATTTCATTCATTTTGGGTAAACAAAAAGTCGTCAGCCACATACCCTACAAATACCCATCATATTGCCACTTTTTGGCCCATCATGATCCTGCACATACCCAACAAGGAAGTAAGTTTGTAGTTCAATCATCCTAGTTTGCATGAAACAAGGAGAGAACACACACCACATTTTTTACCTACACTCATAAGGGGTTCATTTTTAATATAAAATGAAAGATGCGAGTGATTTTGAAAAGTGTTAAGGAATGTTTATGTTTCTCAAGATTGTCGAGTGGTGCGAAAGAATTTCATATGCATCCACTAACAATGTTGTAAATCAAAACCTAACAAACACTCATAAATTTTAACACCTCAAAGTAGTGATGAGTTCATTTTAAGCATCAAATGAAATGTTAAGTTGTCTTGTTCAATTTTAAACCCAAAAATCAATGATGAGATGAGGGTTCAATTTTATTCCTATTTGAGCATTTATTTTAAACCCAAATAAAATTTAGCGAGTCCTAGAGTAGAAATTAAAAAGCATAAGAAATTGGCTTGTAATTGCCCCAAAGCATGAAACGCTTGTTACAATCACAAAATCTTAAGATGATAATGCTTTCTTCACTTTATCTTCATGTCATCCAACCAACAAAACCCTATTAGTCTAACAACCAAAATAATGTTAGAAGTGCATTAGTACTCCTATAAATCAAGAAAATTTAAGCACATGCTAAAAATGATCGTAAAACTTCTTACCAAAATTGAGCATCGCTATTTACGATAGTGTTGCTCTTGTGAAAATGGGTGTCACTCTACATAAAAAACAAAGAGTATGATAGGTTTGCAATTTGGTCAGGAGTTGATGTTTGAAAATCTTCAATACCTCTATATTATATTAACATTGCCATTTGTTTAATCCACATTACAGTTTGTAATGGCGATAACATCACTATATGGCAACACCCTACAAAGTGCATCATTGTAATTGATTTGTGCATCCTTGTTTCTTGTAAAAAAGAAAAACAAATGGAAATCAAGATAGAAACTAGTTAAATTATTAGTTTTCCCTCCTAGCACTAGAATGTCGATTGAGGACATCAGTATGGGTCAATCACACTTGATCCATGATGAATCAAAGCATAATGTAGCCACTAATAGTCAATCTTCAAACAAGATCATTCAAATTAAAGATAAACTAAAAATTTATTGAAATGAAGCATTCCAAATATAAAAACATTGAAATGCATATTCTACCCCATTTGAAACTTATCCTATTTTGGAATTGGTGTAGTGTTGATGTGGAACAATTACCCTTTCCCAATCTCTTGTTTCAATCAATTCTATTGAAGAGAATCGATGAAACTGTTGAGATAAATGGATGAAAACATGATTTATGCTAAATTGAACATGATGCAAGCTAAATTAACATGATTATATGCTAAAAAATATCTAAGTATGCAAGAGATAAGCTAATCTAAGTGGATTCTAAGCTAAAAGATTCAAACCCTAACTTATAAACAAGCTAAGATGGATGCATGGAAGCCATTAATGGAAGCTTAAAACTAATATGCAACTAAAATTGAACTAAAATATGCTAAATGTGAGTAAAGTGTGAGTGTGAGTAAATTCAACAACATCAATTTTCAATTGAAAGATGGATCCATTTGTCTCCAAATAGTGTTCTATTTATAGGAGAGCAAATAAGAAATGAAGGGTTGAGATCGAAAAGATCAATCAACGGTCAAGGATGAAAGGAAGAATGGATCATGGCTTCTCATCAATAGGTGAGAATGCAAGATGGTATTTAATCAAGGATTCCCATTTGTTCCAAATAAACATACTTTTGACCTGCACACACAGGTCACAAGGTATCTTGCTCAAGAGGTCACAAGTCTAGCTTGCTCAAGAAGCCAAGTGAGAATATTCCTTTTTCAAATTATTGGAGAGAGAATATTCTTTGGAATATTCTCATGGGTGAGGAAAAAGGTTATTTTTCAAATTAAAACAATTTTTTAATTGTGAAAAATAGGGTTCAGGAATATTCGATGGGAATATTCCCGCTTTGGAGGAAAAAATTAGATTAATTGTTAATTAAACAAGGTTTAATCACACAATTAGGGGTTTTGGAGGAATAAAGTGATTTTCATTAAATTAAATGACTTAATGAAAGGGGGAAAGGTGAAATGAAATTTAATTAAATAACTTAGGGTTATTTAATTAAATAGGATGACTTAGGGAATTAAATTAAATAGGTTGATTTATTTAATTTAATGAGATGAAATGTTAGCATGATAAAAGGGGTGAATTAACCTGATTTGATGAATTAGGTTAATAGATGAAAATGATGCAATTAATTAAATAGTTAGGCTAATTCAATTAGTTAAGAAAAAAGAGGATGGGTTTTGAGAGGAAATGATGTTAGTATATCTTATTCGAGTGTATGATATTATTTGGGACATTTTTCAATGTCTACAGTAATATTTTATTCAATCATCTTCAAACTTTCAAAATTGCCCTTGTAAGTTTGTATCTTTGCATGCTTTAGCTTGTCATCACCTTCATAAATGCTCTTCAACTTTCCCCAGACAACATGTGTTATTTTCCAATGCGTCAATTTGACAAAAACTGGGGTAGGCAATCCAAAAAGAATAGCATTCTTTTCCTTAGCATTATTCTCATATGTTCTCTTTCTAGCTTGATCAGTAGGAGGAATAGCAGGGATTGTGTATCCATTTATAATGGACATCCATACATCAAATCCTAATGAGGATAAATATGCTTCCATCCTGATGCTCTAGAATGCATAGTTTGATACATCAAAGGGAGGTGCTTTGTTTGAGGATGAACCTTCTTGACTAGCCATAGTTTTCACACTTCAAGATCTACCTAAGTTGATTAAGCTTCTTTAAAGGAACCAAATACTTTGATACCAATTTTTGAAACACAACTATCTACTAAGAGGGGGGCTGAATTAGTAGAGTTAATAAAACTAGTACTTAAAAAGCTTTAAACCAAATTAGGAGAATATGTAGAGAAACCAATAACACACAAATACACATAACACAAAATGTACATGGAAAACCTAGTATGGGAAAAACCATAGTGAGAATAATTGCTTGAGTCTACTGCTCAAATGCAGCCTCACAAGAAAAACCTCATTGGTTATAAAGTTTAAGGGCACCAAACCTAAGGAGACACCAATCCCCTAACTAAGCATCAACTCAAAAATTTCATGGAACCAACCAATTAGATAAAAAGGAGCTAGAACTCCAAATTACATAAGTGATTTAACTGAATCCAATTTCATGTTATAGTTTTGGTTTCAAACTACACATTACTTCTTTTCTTTGTTCTACTCTTCAGGAAAACCTCTATTCTTCACTATTATAGGAACACTTCTTTTATCTTTTGTTCTATCTCTCTTTGTTCTAATTTTAGAATGCAACCCCTAGTTCACTCTCACTGCATTCTTTTTTTTGCTTTAGCTCTGTTAAACATTTGTATTATTCATCTAAGCTACATACACAAATCATACTTTATTAATTTTTTATACACAAGTTTTCATTGTGCCAAAAGATCAACCTATTAATGCTTAATGCAACCACTGGAGTTAATGAATCCATGGGAGGTGGTTAAGCCATGTCATGACCCTAAGTGTTGCATCGTATAGCATAAAGAGACCAAGGACGCACACCTTGCAACAATCCCCCCAATGCAAGTGATAGCTTTGAACCTGTGACCTAGGTTCTAATACCAATTGATGAACACATGGTTTTCGTTGCACCAAAAGATCGACCTATTAATGCTCGATACAACTACCAAAGTTAATGAATCCATGAGAGGTGGTTAAGCCATGTAACAAACCCAAGTGTTGCACTATATAGCACAAGGAGACCAAGGGTGCACACCTTGCAACAATTTTTTGTGTATTTGAGTGTGTGTAACTCTTCATGTTATCAAGAAGCTCATTTTTTGAATGTTAGGACATCATTTTATATGCTCTATTCAACAACTTTTCTGCTCTATATCAAAACCCTAACCCTAGCTTTGAAACACAAGTCTAATACATAATATTTGTTTATTTTGTACAATTGTAATTGTATCTGATCTTCCAACTACTTTAAATTCTATGACATTTATCATCCAATATAATTTTCATCTTTTGTTGTCATGGCAATATCAGATTTCTTCATCTGTGTCAAGTTCCACTGCCTAACCATTCAAACCATTTCCTAACCATTGTGACATTACTACTTTGAATGTCAAACTTTGATCTTTGTATTCATTCCATTATCTGATTGTTCTCCATTAAACTCGACACCTTTAAAAATGGTCATCAGATTAACTTCATTTAATCTCAAGCCATTGATCTCCATCACATCATAAATGCTTATCACTTTTCTGCTTAGGGATCAAAAACCATTTTTTTGATGTAAAGGAGTTGTGCCATGCAATATTCATTCGCCATTTGTCATCCTAGACACATGACATTATTTCACTTGATCACTGATTAAAGCCTTGGACCCAACATGCTCATTGCATATCACTTTTTACTTAGTGCAATGTAATTCACAATAGTGACATGAATTACCTATGTGATGCAATAAGTGCTTGCCACCTATTATCTTGACCTTACATTCCACTATCATCACATATGACAAATATGACTCAATATTCTTGATTCACAACCATGATGTGAAGAAATTGTGTGACGTAATTAAAAAATACCATGTAACCATCTCCACTCAAATTGCATATTGCTCTTATGCCTTGTGCCTAAAGAATGACTTCCACGATGTGAAGAGCCAATTCATTACAATCATAAACCACCACATGTCACTTGACGACACTTGTCATCTACCATACTTTTTGAGGGTTCTGCCATCAGACTTACCCTTTAACTTTTACCATCCTTGACTCCACCACAAGCCAACACATAGACCACTGAATCTTCAAAGTGTGAAACAACAACTTTGCATTGAGCTTGTCAGATGTCGGTGTTTTCCCTTCCACTTTAGCACTTACTTTCCTTTTGGTAATGCATAAGCCAACCTTTTGACCCATGATGCACGAAACCATTTTGGAGGTTGGTATTTGGGGTTTCTTCATACCCTTTGCTTATCCTTAAGTTAAGGTGTAATCCTTAACTCTAATGTCTAATGCCTGACACCTTGTCTAACTTAACACATTCAAACTTTCTATATGCAACCGATATGAGATACACCTGATGTTTGATCACTTACAATAGAGAGTAAACCTCAAGCCCGAAGTCTAAAGTCTGATCAGACTAAGCTGAAAAATGACTAACTCTTTGTTCTCTTAGCAAGCTATACATAATGATCCCAAGGCCTGAAGCTCAAACTTCTATAACATTTCAAATCTTGCTCTATATCTTTAAACCATCTTTCTTTTAGCTCCCTTATGATACCACCCTTTTGACATCAATGACAACATAATGCCAACACCACTTGCATTCTTTGTTCTAGTGATTATAACTTATAATTTACATAATTCCTTCTCAATTGAGGCTTCTTATAATATATGTTTTAGCTCAACACTAGTTCTATAATTATCAATTCCACTTTTTAATATCCATATTTTATGTACTATGGACATGCATATAATTTAAATTGGTTTTGAGTTGATAAAGAAAAGATCAATATATACATTGTAATAACCCACACCAATAATCTTGAAAAATAAAACTTAGATTTATAAATTTTCATGTGGTATATATCTTTTCCCTATTTATAACATAATATAAAATAAACTATATAAATTTTAAAATAACCAACAACTACATGTTATCTAGTCTCACAACACACCCCAAGACTATAAGACTTAGAGACCCAAGAGAAAAAAACTAACTCTTATGGCAGGAGCTAGCTAATTGAAAAGATCACTGAAAGTGAAGAGCAAAGAGAAATCTTTAATAAAAGAGTACTTCATAATGTAGTATTTTGGGTATCGGATACCAGGAATCAGGAATGTTTGAAAAAGGAAAAAAGGTAATGCAAATGTGAGTAGAGTGTTCTTGTCTAATAGTTGAGGTCTAGTAAGATGGAAGTTTTGATAAAACTGAAGTCCAGGGAAAATTCACAGGTAAAGTTGAATACCCGGTACTGGGTACCGATGTAAAGTAAAGTTTTAAAATCTTAAGGTTATCCAATGAGTCTGATAGTTCGGTAATCTAGTATATACAAGATAATCATGCAAGGATTTTTAATATGCTAGAAAGCATGTTATTTATGAGATATTTATGTGATAAAAATTGAATGATGTTTTTGTTTACATGAGATGGTTATAAATATATTTTTTTAACGGATTTCATGAGTGGAATTTGTGATTGTAGGAGATGCAAAGTTTGAGTATGGACGATCAAGCAAATCAAATTTGTAGACAGATCTAATGGTGTTTCTAGGTTCAACAATACACTTTAAAAGCTCATGGTGGAATAGAGCTCATTGCAAAGATACACTAGATACCAAGATACTAGGACTCTAGAGTTTAAGCATGCAATAAAGAAGTGTATACATTTTGGAAGTTGCTCATTCCTAGAATGTTCAAATCGAGAATGAACCTGAATGTAGGAATGGAAATTCCACCTAATCATTTTTAATGTATGGGAAGTTCCTACATTTTGTTTGAGCAAATTTGTTTGGTTCCAAGAAGGAACCCTAATTATAAAAGGATTAAAGTCTGAAGTGCTTCAACGTGTGATTGGAGTTGATCTTTGTTGACTTTGATTGCAATTCTCCTACCAGTCACTACATTCCACATGCCTTGATGTGATTTTTCCCTTAGATTTCCTCACATGTATTTGTCTTATCCTATCTGTGCCTTACTTCTATAAAAGGCCAGAGGATACTTTTTAAAAGTTAAGTTTAGAATTTGTAGATGTTGGAGGAGCCAAAAATTCTATAAGTTTTGTTCTTTTTTCCTTATTTTTGAATCATTCCGGTCTAAAAACTTGTATGCACATAGATATTAATCAATATTGAAACCAATTTGATAGCTACCTATCTCATGAATCTTTGTAGCTGGTTTTATTAGTTCAGCTGAACAAGACTATGTGATGTGTTGTTTAAGGGTGCATGCAAAACCTACTCAGTGTCCAAACTAAAAGCCCTCCATTTAAAATCTCACTCTATTTTATATGCAGCTGTGAAACAATCTAGTGAAGTATAAAGTGGTTTGCTTTGATTTGGTTAATTCTTTGGGCATGCGTGGAGAATAACTGGGAGAAATTTTAATTTTCAATATTTTTTATGCTTTATTTTAGAATAGATGTTTAAATTCTAGAAATTTTTTTGAAAAACAAATGAATGAATGGAAATTTAATGAAAATATTTTGTTTCCTGTGAAATTGTTGAATGCTTAAAGCTAAATTTACTTAAGTGATAGAAGTTTTTTTTTATGTTCATGAAATATTATTTCAAATCTTTCGATTTCATGATATTATTTTATGATCTAATTAAAAATTCAGTTTCTAATATATATGATTTCAAACAAACATATTCCCTTTGAGATTAATAGCAATATCACATCATACCTTGAAGTGAACCTAGTACTGTAAAAACTTGACTACGAGAGACTTGGGATTGAACTAAGCCAACCTTTGTCCTATCATACGGATCCCTTAAGGTTTACTTTGGTTGAGTCTTTCAAGAAGGATAGGCTCTTCACGGTTTTCCTATGAATAATTTATTCACCCTGTTGCTATGAGTAACAACGTCATCAATAGGAACTGGCACTAGGAGGGTTTATATTGAAATTTGTATTAGTCCTGAGTTTAAGGAGAAAGCTAATAAAGAAAAAATTTAGTGCAAGCTAGTATTTTAGTATGGAATTTGAGAAACTTTGGAAAATATTTAACCATAGAGTACATCCTTTGAGTTTATTTACCTTTGGTAGAGTCATCGAGTGTAGAATTCATGATACAATTGATCACGGTGAACTTGATTATGAATTTTTTTTAACTAGGGTAAGTTTGGACATGTGTAAAATGATTATGTTAATAGAAGTTCTAACTACTAGAAGACAAGAATCATTCACGTGAAATATGCCCAACCCTAGTGGAATTGGAAATATTAAAAAATTAGTCAATACATCAAAACTATTTGACAACTACAATTATTATAAAGAAAATCCTAACCTTTTGTAGGAAAATAAGAGAGAATGCCAATATTCATAGACATCACATCAGAAATAATGAAACGGTATTGATGAGTCATCATTCTCCTTATATGTGGAAAACACAAATGAAGAGAAGGAGCAGGAAAATTGAGTGCGAGATGCATGTATTTTGCTCCAAGTTGAAAATTCACAAGTTAAAAAAGGAAATTTTCCTTATTTTATGCAAGATACAGAGTATCAAACTTTTACTTTTTTCTCTCTGATAACAATATAAATTGTGGTATATCTTGTTCTAAAAAAGTGCAAAGTGAAGACAAGACCAAAGACATGAAATTTTTTGGAGGAGAAGGAAACTACTACAAGACAAGAACCATTAGAACGAAATACGCCCAACCCTAGTGGAATTGGAAATATTAAAAAATTAGTCGATACATCAAAACTGTTTGACAACTCTAGAGAATTATTATAAAGAAAATCCTAACCTTCTGCAGGAAAATAAGTGAGAATGCCAATATTCAGAGACATCGCATCAGAAATAAGGAAATGGTATTGATGAGTCATCATTCTCCTTATATGTGGAAAGTTCAAATGAAGAGAAGGAGCATGAAAATTGAGTGCGAGATGCATGTATTTTGCTCCAAGTTGAAAATTCACAAGTTAAAAAAGGAAATTTTCCTGATTTTATGCAAGATACAGAGTATCAAACTTTTACTTTTTCTCTCTTTGATAACAATATAAATTGTGGTATATCTTGGTCTAACAAAGTGCAAAGTGAAGAGAGGACCAAAGATAAAAAATATTGGAGGAGAAGAAAGCCGAGAAATGGACATAGTTGTTCATGGAAATGAATAGAGTAAAGAGGAAAACCATGGACGAGGGTTGAAAGAAGGTAGAGTATGGTTGCATTAGACAAAGTGTGTGCAATCGACCTTTAATGAGGTCATTTTCATACATATGAGCCAAGTTATTTGTAAGTACACCTTTGAATTTATGATTATTAAACACAAAAATTTTAGAAGAATTCATTGTTACATTAGAACTTTTGAATTTTTTTTGAATGAATTTAAGGATAAACCTATTGTAATTTGTACCAAAACAATAATGGAAATATTCATTGAAATCAAAATAAGTTGTTTTGTGAGGGTTAATTGTTTATTAATTTAGAAGTTTGGTTAGTTAGGGTTAGTTTTGTTTTGTTTTATTTTTCTTTGTTGTCACTTTTCTTTCTTTCCTTTTTTCTTTTCTTTTTCATTTGGCCTCTACATTAGCAAATTATGCTTAACTTATGTTAACATGAGAGTTCATTCAAACATTTGTAAAATTATGCTATGAAATGAAAATTATAAAACCATGCATAGTAAATACATGATTTAAGATGTACTACAAAGCTATATATATGTGTATATCACGTATATACATGGAGTATTGAAATTCTTGCTTCAAAAGAATAAAAAATAAAAAAGAGTTAAGTTGAGTTGTAGATAGGAGTAGCCATTCAGTCGATATGGGATGCCTCATCTATCAGGGCCAAATACCCTATGTAGGCGAGTTCTCGATGAACTTCAAAGTCATGATTATGGAGGTCAGTGAGGAAAGGATAGAGTGGAACCACTTCCTCATGTTTCAGGAACCGATGAATATCATCCATGGAAGAGATTCCAATGGTTGGGTGTGCAATAGACAAAATAGCATCCAGATTGTCCAAATATTTAGGCCTTACTATCAAATTGGAAGCTAAGAAAACATCTTCAATAGGAAGACCACTATCTAGAAGTGATGCTACAAAATGAGAAGCCATGTTGGAATAGAAACAAAATTAGTGGCTGGATTCTACATAATTTTCCCCAAGAACTAAGCACCAATTTGGTACAATGAAACTAGAAGTTTGAATGACAAAAATATTTTCAAGCCTTTGTGGTGTGATACTTCCTAAGAAAACATTCTAGTGGTGAGAGCAAGTCAAGAAAATTGGAGTATCCATAACCTAGAAGCAAGCAAGAACTAGTAGAGCAAGAAATGCAAAATGACAAGAAATCTAAGTAAAAGCGTAAAGAATTCGAGAAGAAGTGAAAAATTTATAGAAATCCATGAGGAAGTTGTGGTACATAGTTTCCTCAAGTGAATTATTGGAAACCATAAGCAAGGTGGAAACTAAATAATTGTCTTTAGAGCAGAATGTTAAATCAAATTAATTCTTTACACAAAGTTGGTGATAAATTGCTTCAAATTTTGATCAATACGAAGATTGCAAATCAAGCAAGTTGAAGATTTCAAAGTTAATAGTGGTAATTTCATGTACTTTTTTAAAGTTGTATTAATTATGGAGGTGCTTGTGTGTGTAAAGTAGAAAGGAAAATGAATCTAGTAAGGCAACACACGTCATCACCTGGGTAATTTAAAAGAAGTAATACATGTGAGTTAAGGTATGTGAATTTAATGTAGAATAATGTGATCATGTTTCAATGTCATCATAACATTCCCAGTTCATTAATGTGGTGCAGCACCATCAAATCAGAAGTGCTAGCCAAGTATTTAGTAGTTGCCATAAAATTTTATTGAAAGGGTGGTGACTAATGGTTCAAATTTTAGATTTAAATTTGGTGATTAAGTTGTTCACTGCTAAATTTTAATTTATGCATATTTTCTAACACATAGCAAGTTGCAGTTAGCTAGAATTTGACATAAAGCAGTAAAATTTAGCCAAAAATATTCACCAATAGGGAATTATTAAATGATTTTTTGGGAAGTAGTGAATTGATGAAGGGATTTGTATTGAATGAAAAACAAAAAGGTAACCTTCGCTACCACTATAATTCCCAACTTAATAGTGGGATTCATTGCTTGCAAGTTGAAAATGAGTTATTGAAATATCAAAAGAGAAAAATGAGCTATTATTGCAATATTTATAAAAAAAACCCTTTAGGCTATCCAAATATCTCTACCAGGGCTATAGACACCTGGCTGGCAGTAGAGCTATGTTTGGGGGGAATTATGGAGATAACCTTGTCGGGGCTATGGATGCTTGACTAGCAGCAAGGCTCTATCCCTAGTTGGATTTGGAGGATTACCATATTATGTAGTTTAATGTCAATGAACTAATTCTTTTCATTGAATTCCAAAACTAGAATTAATTAGAGCAAACACAGATGTTTCTGGGGGAGTTTTACTTTTATTATGCTAGAATCTAGGTAAAGGTAAAAGCTATTGTTTTAAAATATGCATAAGTTATAAATTACAACTGGTGATTTAATCTCAAGTTTTGGTTTGAATTTAGTTTTATTGGTTGCAAGTTGTTGTATGGTCTCACAACACACCCCAAGACTGTAATACTTGGGGACCCAAGAGAAAAAAACTAACTCTTATGGTAGGAGTTAGCTAGTTGAAAAGATCACCAAAAGTGAACAACAAAGAGAAATCATTAATAAAATAGTACTTCATAATGTACTATTCTAGGTACCAGATATCGGGAACTAGGAATGTTTGAAAAAGACAAAAAATTAATTCAAATGTGAGCAAAGTGTTCTAGTCTGATAGTTGAGGTCCAATAAGATGGAAGTTCCAGTAAAACCTGAGTCCCAGGAAAATTCACAGATAAAGCTGAATACCGGGTACTGGGTACTGGGTAGAGATGTAAAGTGAAGTTTTAAAATCATAAGGTTAACCAATGAGTCTGATAGTCCAGCAATCTAGTATATACAAGATAATCATGCAAGGATTTGTAATATGCTAGAAAGTGTGTTACTTATGAGAAATTTATGCGATAAAAATTGAATGGTGGTTTTATTTACATGAGATGTTTATAAATGTTTTTTGTAAAAGGGATTTAATGAGTGGAATTTGTGATTGTAGGAGATGTTTATTTTCATGCTAGAATAGAGTTTGTTGTGAAGATACACCAAATACCAGGAAACAGGGACTCTAGAGTTTAAGCATACAACACAAAAGTGTATACATTCTGAAAGTTGCTCATTCCTGGAATGTTCAAATCAAGGATGAACCTGAATGTAGGAATGAAAATTCCACCTAATCATTCTGAATGTATGGGAAGTTCCTACATTTTTTTTGAGTGGATTTGTTTGGTTCCAAGAAGGAACCCTGATAATAAAAGGATTAAAGTATGAAGTGCCTCAATGTGTGATTGGAGTTGACCTTCATTGACTTTGATTACAATTCTCCTACCAGTCACTACATTCAACATGCCTTGATGTGATTCGTCCCTTGGACTTCCTCTCATGTATTTTTCTTATCCTATCTCTTCCTTACTTCTATAAAAGGCTAGAGGATACTTCTTTTTAAGTTAAGTTCAAAATTTGTGGATGTCGGAAGAGCCAAAACTTCTCTAAGTTTTGTTCTTTTTTCTTGTTTTCTAAATCGTTTTGATCTAAAAACTTGTATGCACGTAAATATTAATCAATATTGAAGCCAATTTGATAGCTACCTATCTCATGAATCTTTATAACATGTTTTGTTAGTTTAGTCGAACAAGACTCTGTGCTACGACCTTTAAGGGTTCATGTAGAACCTACTCAGTGTCCAAACTAAAACCCCTCCCTTTAAAAGTTCACACTATTTTATATGTAGCTGTGAAGCAATCTCATGAAGTATAAATTGGTTTACTTTTATTTGGTTAATTATTTGGGGCATGCATGGAGAATAACCGAGAGAAATTTTAATTTTCAGTATTTTTAATGCTTTATTTTAGAATAGATGTTTAAATTATGGAAAATGTTTCAAAAAATAGATGAATGAATGGAAATTTAATGAAAATACTTCATTTCCTATAAAATTATTGAATGCTTAAAGCTAAATTTACTTAAGTGATAGAAAAATTGTTGATGTTCATGAAATATTATTTCAAATCTTTTGATTTCATGATATTATTTTATGATCTACCTGATAATTCAATGTCCAATACATATGATTTCAAACAAACATATTCCCTTTGAGATTAATAGTAATATCACATCATACCCTGAAGTGAACCTAGTATTGTCAAGACCTAACTACCAGAGACTTGGGATTGAACTAAGCCAACCTTTTTCCTATCATACGAATCCCCTAAGGTTGCCTTTGGTTAAGTCTTTCAAGAAGGATAGGCTCTTTGTGGTTTGTCTATGAAGAATTTGTTCACCCTATTGCTACGAGTAACATTATCATCAACACTACACTATTTAATTTCAACAACAAAATGAAAATTATTGTAATACCCAGTGTTAGGTCCAATTATTTGTTTCTTCACGCAAAGATATTTTGAACTATGAATTGAATTTGATGTTCATTTGATGGTTTAAAATTTTTATTTATTTTATTTTCATTGGTCTCTTGAGGTTATTTCATGACAATTTTCCTAACAATTTCTTTTTATATACTACTGATATTGTAATGTAATGGTTGACACAGTTGTTCCCACATAGAGTGGATAGTAGAGATCATACCATCTCCATATGATAAAATTGCTAGATTCTTTTTTAAAAGCTTATATTTTTTACAAAATTTCTTCATAGTTTTGTGCCACTAAATTGTTTAAGATTTTAATAATGAGCTAGATTGGAACTATGGTTGAATGAAACATTTCCTCTATTAAAAACTATCTCCTCTAAGTAGGAATATTAGCGATCTATGAGTATGTGATTAAAATTTTGAAATCTAATATCCAAAAAAGCATGAAAAGAAAATAAATTCTATTGTGTGATCTCACAACACGCCCCATTTTTCTCATTAGAAAAGCGTGGACCCCATTTTTTTTGTTTCCTTTCTTTTTTGCCTTTACCTTTGCTTACTTCGATGTGTTGCTTTTAGAGGAAATGGTAAAATGGGAGTTTTATTTCACCTTGCTTGGTCATTGCCTAAATCCTTATTTTTACTAGATTTAGAGTGTTGTGATTTTCTCTTAAGTATTATAAATTTTCCAAAACCTAGAGTTCTAGAGTTCATGTGGTTGTGCTAGGGATATTGTATCCTTGGCCGGTCTTAGTTTCCCACCCAGTCGGTAAGTCAATTTAGGTAAGTCATCACCAAGGTAAATCATCTTGGTGCGTGCGTCCCTTTTCTTCATCGGTTAGCCCAATGGTTGCTTTTCGTTTCTTTGGTCGAAGGTTAGAAACCAGAGGTTCTATTGTGAATATGTTTAAATCATTTTGGTCCCGCTTGAACTCGATTCTCAGTTCCTCTCTTTGCACTCAATTCTCATAAACCCAATGGGTAAACATCTTGGTTCCTAGTAATCTTTCCAATGTTCGATATCAGAGGATTCAAACCTTGTGATCATTAATGGTCACGTATCCAAAGTGGCTTTACCTTATAAAGTATTTGCCTCATAAGAATCAAAGTGACACGCAAGTGTGCCACGTAAGCATTCCATGCTATGTTCTTCTCTAGTGGTGGGCCTACACAGAAACCCAAGCTTTCATGATTTGAACCCTAATCTTCCATGATGGCACCTTTATTTGAGAAAATTAATGCATTGTAATAGGGAATTAATGAAGGTGGAAAACTACACATGTATGTGGCACCACCTCTAGCATGTAGTTACTTTTACAACACTCAACCTCGTGCTATACTACTGATTGGTAAGGACTTTGAAATATCAAGATTGATATTGTGGTGTGTAAAGAAAGGTAAACCTTGAGAAACCAAGACACAACTACCAAGGGTTTCAAAGTTACATTATGAAAACAATTGTATCACCAACAAAATCAAGTATATTTCAGATAATTGAAATTCTATTAGTCATTTTATGCATGCATGTCTCAAGATAATGGCATCTCTTCTGGTAAGTAAAATGTTGATTATTTTGAAATGAATTTAACCATATGGTAGATTGCAATTTTTATGAATTGTCAAAGATAACTGGTTAAATTTAACCCTAACTTGCACACAAGGAACATATTTGTTAAAAAATTCAAGATGCACAAGTGAATATGAGCACATCCAAAGCAAGGCCAGAAGATGAATTTCAATATTTTTCTTTGCAAGCTGCACCAGTTGGTGGGATAATTACTAATACCTATTCAGGATGTTTTTTCAATGTCGAATTCATCACACGGGCTTGGCAAGAAAATTCTTCTCAGTGTAGGAAGAATATAATAGCAAGTGGGCTACATTTAGCAGGAGGGTTTTCACCAATGGTGGAGGCCCTTCAACTGGATATGGAATGTTTGAATTGTTACAACCCAGACAAGAGAATCATTGAAAAGGGAGGGTCTATGCAGACCTCTCATTGAAATGGATTGTGTATAATCTTGGGCTCCTTACATTTCCCTAGATGTATCCAGTAGATGTTAAAACAATGGATAAAATCTACCTAAGCATAGAAGAGCATAATAGAAAAGTTATGAGTACACAGTGGTGCCAGGAGAAAATTACTAAGCAAATGAAACCAATTCTAAGATCTGTGTTCAACCCAAATATTCAAGATGTCATAACTATGCTAAGTAGGATAGTTGGACTTATGGATGCTAGCAAATTTGAACCATGGATGTTTGCAATCATAGAAAAATTAATGGAAGGCCTTGTGTAAATGTATTGGGGAAGTTTTATTAGTGACAAGATACATGACCAGATAAAGGCATTTCCATAATTTTTTACAATTTTTTATGTCTTCATATGTGATTTATTCCTACGTCCTAAGGGAAAACAAGCAAGGGTTGAATAGAGTTGGTACCTTGGGCAGAGAAATAAGGAATAGTCTAATATATGTTCATTTACCCTAAATTACTATTCATGAATATCGAGAGCATTATCGAAGAGTTAATGATGTGTTTTCCATGAAGCTGGAAAGGATAATGGAGGGAGACAAAGCTAAAAGGTTGTATCTGGAAGCACAAAGGATCATTCACCAAGTTAGAGGTTGGTACATTCAGTTTCCCACTTTCACCTACATCAAGGTGGAAGGATTCAAAGGATGTCCTTTTATGTTGCCTAGGTACCCAACAAACAAAGTGTTACTATTGGAATTGGTAAGATAGATGAAGCCTTCCCATGCCCTTTTTAGCATGGCACATAAAAGAAGTTTTATCAAATTTCCCATCACAATGGGGAATTATAAATGCAATGCAACTAAACTGGCCAATTTGTCCAAAGAAGAATTAAATATGAATAAATTGGAGTTATTTACACTCTATAGAAATAACTATGATCTAGAGGGGAATATTACCAAGAAGATAGTTAGAAAACATGCTCATGTTCATCATTTAAAGGATTTTTGGCTCAATTGTGATAATGAACATGAAGTGAGGAAGAGATCATATCAAAGGTTTTCATTATAATCAGTGTAGATTCTTAAACTTCATAACATTCCAGAGCAGTTGGATGAAGATGATTGAGAGGTGTTGAATCTAGTCTACAGTTCAACTAAGGTTTATGATGAACCCATCCCAAATCCAAATTATGAAAGTAAAGAAATAATAACTATTAAGAAATTTTTTGAATAGATTTTAATGCATGTACTCAATGGTGGATTGATGATTATTGTAAAGCTTTGACAAAATATAGGATAAGGCCCACATACTCTCTCAATACAAAGAAGAAATAAAGAGAAGAAGGTGAATCTAGGTATGAGGAGCCTACTAAAAAGAAAAGAAAAGTTGGTGAAGAAGATACAACTATACATATTGAGGAGAGAATTCCTAATGCCCCAAGCCAGAGAGTTTCATTGGCACCAACTAGCCAACATAAATAAATTGGACCAAGTAAGGTCAAAGTGACAGTGAAGTGTAAAGTGACATCTTCTTCCGTGGAAAAACTAAAGATTCAACCTATGACTGGCAAAGAAGAGGGAATGAAAATGAACACTCATTCTCAGACAAGGTCTACATCTTAGAGGGTTGCAACATTATTCACCTCTCCCCCTTCATTCAATATGGCTATAGTAAAACAAACACTAGGAAAGACTCTTGTGGCTCTACAAGGGAGTTATGAATTAAATGAAGAGAAAATTAGGGAACAATGGGAGAAATGGGTTGCCATGATGGAACAAGTAAAACAAAAGAAATCTAAGGAGAAACCCATGGTACAACCAATGGTGGAAGAAATGTCAGATACAAGGTCAATTCCTATAGATGTCAAAGAAGAAGAATTCATAAGAGGAACACTCATCCCAAAAGTGAGAAACCCTAAGATACTTAATGAAAAGGAAATGGGGGAAACTGCAGGCTAGGGTCCCACTGATGATATTGTTATTGAAGATACAATTGATTCCTAGCTTCTACTAGGAAGTGGTAGAAATGATGTAGAACATCCATAGGTTTTTGAAAAGTTAGTAGAAGACCGGGTTGAAACTGAGAATATAGAGTGTTCACAAACCTTGGATGGTGAGGTGAGAAATGAAGATAATCCTTGTGTAACAAGACATAAAGAAAGTGGTACCCCAAGGACTGGTGTTGAGCACATGCTTAGATAGGAAAAAATAAGTCTTAGAAATGAAGAGATAGTGTCGAATCTCAGTAATCCAGAATCCATGCCAGTGAATACTGAAAATGTTCCAATTCTAGAGGATGTGACAAGAAAGGTTGAGAATGTAAGAGGAGAAGTTCTTGAGCATGTTGAGAATCATGAACAAAGAAATGTTACAGAGGTAGAATATAATGAAGATGCACCTGATTGGTTGGTCAGGGAATTGGCTTCCCCGTTGGAAGTGGAACTAGTGCCTCTAGATCTCAAAAGTTTAATGCAAGAAGTGGAAACTCCCAAACCTAGGTGAAGAGCAAAAAAAAAGCATGTTATGAAAAAGAATGTAGATCAAGGAAGAACACTCTATTGATGGTCAAAGTAACATGACAACGTTAAAAATAATATTTATATTTTATTTCTCCTAAAAACGATAAGTAATCTCAAATAACCTATCTTCCAAGGTCTCAGTAGTTGGTTCTCAACTATGATGTCATCATTTAGTGATTCATGCAACTGTAATATTCAAGGGGCCTTTGCTGGTAAAAAGGTACACACTAGATATTATGAAGTATTCTAATAGGGGATTTTCAAATAAATAGAAAAATGATAGATCAAGGTTTTGGAACAACAAGATGTGAACAAACATTTCCTTAAATTTAGACATGCAATTTCTTTAATGAGAATTTCCTAATTAATCAAAACTATAGAATGAAATATTTCATAAAATCTCATGCAATTATATTCATCCATAGTGAAAATTTAATATGCGTAACACTATTCATCATCACTTCGTTTTTAGAATTAATTTGTCAATAATGAACATCACAAACTCGTCATAGAATTCATAGATCAATAAAAAATAAGAAAATATCATCCACAATTAATACAATAGATAGTTTTAAATTCAACCTCTTCTTATTGATTTTCACCAATTTAAGAAACATTTATGCACAACAAGATCCACTAATGTATGGAAAACCATTATCTATTGTCATCATCATTAAACTAATAAACTTCTAGAATTTAACTGTTTGCATTAAAATTGTAAAAATATTTAACTATTTTCATAAAAGTTGTAAAAATAAAATGTCTAGTCTTAGGCAGGAAAACTAACTTCAATTTTCCAACCTTTACAATGAGGAGAAATTCTAAACTTATAGAAAGAATTAAACACTAATTCCTCCTTTTCAAAAATCACGATCCAAAAGATGGGGCCCAAATCCACAATTATAGGGGTGCTTCCAGTTGAACAAGAGTCTTCAATTTGCTGAATTTTTTGAAACTGGAGAAGTATGTCTCATTCTTGCTCAATCAAAATTGACTTAGAGTTGTCAAAACTGATCTATAGTTAATTTTTTGTTGACTAGATTCCCTTTTCAAAAATAGAATATCCTTTCCTTTACTTGGTTGTTTTAGCCGCTTCGACTACTTTGAAATACTCCTTAGTATTATTAAAAATCCATTTCAAAATCTCCTCTTGAGGTCCATCAAGCCATTCAAAATTGAACATTTCCCTTTCAAATTCCTTGGTGGTAGTAGTATACATATCTTGTAGCCTACTAATCTCTTTAGCAACATCTCGTACATTGCACTTTATCTCCACTAATCTATCCAACAGAGTTCCCTCATTGTTATCTACTTCTTTTATTAATCCCTCCAAGCAGGTATTCCATTAATCTTTTATTTCTTGCAGGGAAGCCAATTCAAGCCCTGGTGTAACCTCTTTATTGGTAATTTTAGCAACAATTCCTCTAAGTACACCCACTTGATCAGATATATCTTGTTGAGCTTGAAGCAAGATCCTTCTATGTTCCATGAGAACCTCTATTTTGAAGATTGATATGTTCATAAATTTATCAATATAACTGAAATCCTGATCCTCCAAAATACCATACTAGACTACATCTCCTCTAGGTACCTTCTTTAAAATCCTTAACTTTCGCATATACTCTACATACTTATCTTCTTCTTTCCATAGTCTTTGAGCATATTCTTTCAAAGACTTTTCCAGCTCATGTACCTGAGTATAAGACTTATGGACCACAATGAACAAATCCTCCACCTTCACTTTAGAGCACCATCCCATTTATCCATCATTTGAGCTTTTCTCTTCATTTCACTCATCTCATCAACCTCCTTGCGACTCATCAATATAGGAACTTCAGTTGATGCTAGCTATTCAGAAATAGAGGTGGTGAGTTTCTTCAAAAATATTCTCATCTACCCTACCTAAGCCTTGAAATTATCCTTTTCTTGCTTTTCTTTGATCATTCTTGACTTCGTCAAGGTGGCTACAATGTCAATAAGGTTCATTTGTTGTGTCCTTGTTTGCATACCCAAATTGATAGTACTAATTTGGTAATTTGAGGCTTGTAACTCCCTATCATATTTGTTAACCATTGGAGTTGCAATGTATGCCACCAAGTCCATATCATCAATGAGCTTTGTGGAATGAATGGCTTTAGGTTTCTTCTTAGGTTTTGTTGGGGTTTTGTTTCTAGTACACCCTTAGAATTTTCTAAAGAGTAGCCAACTCCTATAATCAAGAAGCCCTACGATGAATGGCCAACTTAATGAGTAAAGGGCTTTAAGGACTTTACTCCTTCACTTCAAGCTTTATGGGACCTAGGAGGGTGTTCCTAATTGTGTTCATTTTGATCTATTTGATGGAAAACACTTCAATGGATAGAATGGTTCCTATAAATGGAAAATAAACATGATCCACCAAAAGATTGGCTAATCTTTGAGTCAATAATCATTTATTTACTAGGAACAAGAAAATATTTCAAACGCATGCTTTGTGGTTAACAAATTTTAAATGAATTGTATCCTCATTTTAAATCCATGGTCCAGTAAGCCATCAATACTTTCGATTGTAAATATTTCTAACAAACAAACCAATGTATCATCAATTGGGCAATGGAGTTGAACATGAAATAACAAGTTATACACAAATCCTTTAACTTTGATAATAATGGACTATCTTCACAATGCCTTCCAATATGAAAACTCACGATTCCTAGAACATGACTTCTTGTCAAATCCTTTGCAAATTTTTACAAATCTGTAACCCTATCTAAGCATTTAATTGACTCTTTGAGTCAAGGCAGAAACAGGGACACACATTCAATTGAACATTCGATGATAAATGAAAATACCATTGATATTTCATTTATAATTTGTAGAAACTTACAACAAGAGAGTAAATGTTTCAGGGATAAGATTTGTTTCAGTATCAGTGATTTGCATAAAACTATTTTAAGATTATTACATATAAGACTCAAAACCAAGATGATTTGACTATTATATTCATTAGGAGTCTTTCTATACCTATTTTCTACCTGGACTATATACTAGACTCAAAATTTTAGAACCCTTTACAATGAGCCATGAAATCCCTTTTATAGCACAAGGGAGTAACAAAACTCTGGCTCAAATGCAATTATATTTCTAGAAGGTTTCATTTCAACACCAATTTATATTTCATTTTTAAATTCCCCACATGGTCACCTACAGTCATTTGTTGAGTACAGGGACACAAAATTGATAACCACCATCAAAAGGAAACTATCGATACCACCAAAAATTTCATTTAACCACCAGCTAGGCCTCACATTCCACGTCTATGTAGCTTCTAGTGTCCACAGTCAGCATGAAAACCAAAAAACCAACACACGCAAGGATTAGAAGAAAAACACCACAAAAATTTTATCAATCAACACAAAAAATTGAAAACCCGAACACCATTTCACTTAACCAAAAGAAGAACCAATACTAGAACTGGACCCATGGTACACATGCCCACTATGTATCCTTGCAGGAGGTAGGGAAGAAACTTTCGCTCCCTCCTCATCTTTATCATTACCAAGCACAAATCCATCACACCCACTTAGAGTTTTTATCGATATTGGTCGGACCGATATTACTTCCACCCCCAGGGCTTCTAGTTGATTTAGTATCATCAGATAATACTAATAGCCCCAAGTTTTTTTCCATTGAACCATCCAAAGGGCTATTTATGATGGAAATTGGGGAGATCTATCTTCCATAGTAACCTCAGCCATACCTTATTTTTCTTCGCACTCTTGGTACAAAACATGTGGGCTATTTTCCTTTCTCCTTTGCCTTCTTTGTAGTAGCACCTTGGTTTCTCAACCTACCACTACATCTTGTAAGAACAAATGAAGACTTATCATTGGAGGCTTTCTCCTCTAGGATTGGAATCTATTTAGGTACATTCTACTCATGTTATGGGACATTTCCATGAGGCTTCTACACATTGAAACTTGGTGATCTTCTTACTGGTAATGTAGAAGTAACCAACTTTCTCATCTTCTCTACTCAATAGCTTCTCAGACTCGCTATGGAACACTCTTAACTCTCTGCACAAACTCAGAAAAATGCTAACTACTAATTGCAATGGTGAAAATGGCAACCATTCAATCCATATTTATCAAGCAAGTTTGATGGTGTTTGATCATAAATTTTGGCATCACATGCTTGAGGAAACAATTAATCACTGGCATCCCTTTCATCACCGTTAATCTTCTAGGTGCTTTGAGATTTGTGAATCATTCATCATAATAGCCAAGAATTAATTTCTTGCATGCACTAGGACCCAATTGATTGCTCCTGAAGAACACACGCCATTAATGCTTGCTAGTTGCAAAGAAAAATAGCTAACACATGTATATTTCTGATTTTTGAATGTCAGCCATCGATTTCAAAATGAGATGGAAGATCGAGTAGCCTAGATGAGGTCAAATTAGGTTAGAAAACCCAACACCATAGCTCATCATATTTTGGCCAACAAGAACCCATTTATTGGGACCCACATCATTCATTCCACAGGCTCTACCACACTCTGCATGGTAGTCAAGAAACTCCACATGTCATCCTTTCACGTACCTCACAAGTTTCCAGTGGGCATTAATTAAATGCCATGAGGTGTGTGATGAATGACCAAGATTAAATTCTAACATTGCATAGCAGTTGTCAATCTCCCCATCATTGGTCAATAGGCACTTGTACAAGGGTTGAGCCCCACATGGCAAGGACACACGTCAGAATGTCACGAACCTCGCATGTCATATGATGACTATCCATTAATTCCCACATGATGTGGGATGGGCAGTGAGGATTGAATTTTGAATCTAATGGGCCATATTCTTGCACATGCCAAATGTTAGTCTTAAGATGGGGCCATGACAAGGCCGATGGTAATGAAACCCTTGAGGAAAATGAATTAAGTCCCTTTAGAAATGAAATATTTCATCCAAATTTATAAGCACTTGGTGTGGGACAATGTGTCGGGTGACTGTCTCTCCTAAACTGAAGGGGTTGTTAACTAGATGCATTCAAAGTCTCAAGTAATGACTAACTTGATGGGTAACCGATGGGAATAGATCAATGAAAAATTACAATGCTTAAGGGTTTTAGTATAGGATGTTTATAAGGTAAGGGCTCACAAACCAAAGCCTTTATCCCATCCTTGGACACAGAGCTTCATAATCATGATCCAAGTCACAATTTTCTCAAAATTTTACAAGGCTTTTTGGAGCTCTATCAGTGGCTCATGGTTAGGGACGTATACCCATAGTGGGTATAGCGAGAATCTAGATCTCAGGTTGAAGTAGACCAGGGAAAAAGCACCAAAACTCAAGAGCTTGCCAAGATAAGGCAAGCAGACACAACTGGAAAGAAACACACCAAACCAAACCTATATACATTATTCACAAAACTATACAATGTAATTTTCCTTTTCAAAAGCCTCTTTCATAAAATTGGCTTCAATCCTCAAATTGGAGGCCCATGGCCCCTGAGAACTCAAGACTAGTTCTTTCCTCTATCAAAGACTTTGCCCTATTCTACTTGAAGTGAACCATCAACACCACTTGCTATGGAATTGTCTTGTCCATCAATTTGTTCTAGCATAGACTTATCATATTGGAATGGAAAAGTAAAAAATTCTTACTCCATTTGATCATGCATTTTATCTTCACATCCATCTTGTACATCAAATGGAAATCCTTCATAGACACTTTGTTGTATGCTAGGCCAAGCTCTTGGAGTATCAAAAAGAAAAGATTCATATTTAGCAGCACCTTCATTATGCTTGACATGAGTGTTGTTCTCATTAGATGGAAACAATTCCATGATAAGGTCGAGAAGATATGGGGCATCTACAAATAATTCAAGTGCACACTCATATTGATTAGCATTACATTTCATGCTATTTGTGCCCCTACGTTCCTCTCCACATGGATCAAACAATCTTGCAATGTTAACATAATATGAAGACTCATCAAATTGTTCCTCCTCATCAACATGCAGTAATACTACTCTAGGGCCAATGTACCCATTCAAATGCACAAGTTGATTATTCAATAATAGGCCTCTCCCTTCACCCATGTATATATTATCTCCATTATCATGTATGGCTGACAATTCAGCCTCTGTTTCAAATATACAATCATGTATCATAAAGCATGGGCATGTTCATCTACATATCTCTCAATACCAGTGCTATATTTAGGACTGTTACCATAAACAATGCCATCCTTATCTTCAAAATTTTCACCTTGTGAACAACTATCACATTTAATTATCAGCAAACCTGAGTTGCACTCTTGGTAATTATTAGATACAATCCTCTCATTCATTTGTGGGCCAACTACTTCACTAACACTTGTGCTACTGCATCTTTCATGTGACTGGGTGGCTATTGTATCAAGGTTACCTTCCTCAAGTATGGAGTCGAAATCCCTAGTGTTGGCTTGATCTTCATTTCTTGTTGTCTCATTTGTACAATCTCCAACATATTCACAAGTGGTACTTGCCAAAAAATCATCAAAATTTTCAACAAAGAGTGGATTACTCCTACACCAATAAGGATCACCATTTATCACCTCACCTACTAGTGAGGGTTCATCAAATGAGGGATTCTCCACACTTTCATTGTTTCCACATATAGCCCTACTTTCTCAATATGAGAGTCCAAATCCCTAGGATCATCAGTGCATTCAAAATCAATGTAATCACTTGAAGAGAAGAGAGAAACATTTTCAACATCCTCTTCCTCATTTGTATTCAAAATTATTGATCCATATTCTAAGAACTCTTCACATGAAGAAAATTGTTCACTCCTAATTATCTGCACCCTTTCAAGGCTATCAATATGTTCTCTACTTGAAATGAGAGATTCCATCTCCATTTCATTGGAAGAATTATAATCAACAGAAGACTGACCAAGTTCAATTTCATCACCTTGGTCACTAATTTGTGCATCATTATTCTTGATTAAAACAATATCTAGGGCTTCCCCCTACATCCCTTATGCTTGCTCACAATCTAGGACATTCCAAGGATGAAAATCATGCACCATTTCCTTGTCCTCATATTTTGTATCTTCATCTATGTTACTTGTGAAATGAGAGTTGTTATCAACTAGTTGTTCACATTCTAATACATCTTCTTGACTTGTTAGGACTAACCTTTGATTATCCTCATCATGGTAGCTACTGGTGACACTCTAAGGTACTACTTGTCATGTTTATTCATTCTTAGCCTCCTCTACAACCCTTATCCAATCAATTACTTGGTTCAAATTGTGAGGCTTCAATTCCTTTGGTAAAGTGCTCAATCATAATTGATACATTTCACAAAACAAATCAATACATATTGATTCTTTTGGTCTGACATTTTTAGGTATCTCTAATAAGGTGTCCACAAAACTAGAGAATATATCATAGAGTGATTCCCCCTTATACCTTTCCATATCATGTAATCTCTTGGATGAGAATACCTGATCAACTTTACCTTGAACTTGTGAGCTTTTCACTTGAGTCTTACCATGATTCTCACATTGTGGTGATGGAGAAATTGGAACAATTGAATCCTTGTCATCTTGGCATAAATTTATACTAATTGACCCGCCAATTGCATTGGCCTGAAAGGTATTAAGATTACTAGTATCGGTGGCTGCATATCCTTTCATTATTGAATACTTCAAATTGTTTTCAATATCTATGGCAATCTGATATACTTGATGCAATATTGTAGGATCTTCATCTCTTAGGAGGTAACTCATCTTTTTATCAAATGCACCCAAGTACACCACTAAACATTCAGCATCATTTGGTCTTATGCTCTCTAGGATCTCTCTTATAATCTTTGAGAATCTAAGATTGAAAGAAGGAACTAACTCATCCTATTCCTTCTCCATACTCATGATTTTTTTCTAATTAGGATTGGATCAATCCTTTCTCCAAACCGTTCCATGAAAATTACCTTAAACTCCTCCCATGAATGTATGGAGGAATTTGGAAAATAAGAGAACTAGTCGCTTGCATCTCTTCTCAAGGACTGAACAAATAATTTCATGACAACATCCTCAAAGTCCAATTCATAATCTCCCATCATATCAACAAACTCTTGTAGATGTTTGCTTGCTGATTCAACTTTTGCACCATTGAACTTAAGTATCTTATCTCTAATCTTAGGTGGTACAACATTTGGATACCCACAAATGTTATCAAAACTAATGGCTCTATACCTCTTGATACTAAAATTCCCTTGACCCAACAAAGGTCGTCCATTATGCATGGTTACATTCATATCTACACCAGAATGTGCAGCTTGACAATGCATCCTCACTCCTTGAAAGGAGAATTATAATTTTTTCTTTGTAATTATACAATTCTACAAAAGTTCTTTACAACAATTATGACCCTAAGCCTTTACAATGCACATCCCGCATGAATTCTACTTAAGATCTTACAATATAGCATGCTTACTTATGATAATGGACTAATTTCAATTCACATTCAAAAGGCATGCTAAATTTCCACTATTACTCCCTCATATAGTGCTAATTCACTTAATAGAGAATCATTTACATCTCAAGCACAAAAATTTTATCATAATTTTGTTACAAACATGATTAAATTTTCTTTAATTCTATGAGAATACCTGGAAGTTTGCAGTAGTTGCCTACATTTTGTCTTTAAATATGTAGATCTGGAGATTTGATGTATGCTTTATTAGGGTCTTTAGTCAGAGTTGCCACCTCCTATTATGGAGGATTAAACTTCAAATGAGATGAAGTTTCTTTGAGAATAGAACATGTTCTAGGTTGGCTTCCATAGTGGAGTCACTTTCAGATCCTTCGAACTTTGTTGCAATCAAATCTTCTACCAGGTTCAAGAATTTGTCAATATATGAACAAGATGTTTAGAATTACCACACCATTTGAATCTATAATACAAGTATCTACATTTGGAAAGTGGAGATTATCCCTAGTAGAGTCACCATTCTGTTGGTGTTTTTTCCAATACACCCTTAGAATTCTCTAAAGAGTAGCCAACTCCTATAATCAAGAATCCCTATGATGAATGGCCAACTTAACAAGAAAAGGGATTTAAGGACTTTACTCCTTCACTTCAGGCTTTGTGGGACCTAGGATGGTGTTCCTAATTGTGTTCATTTTGATCTATTTGATGGAGAACGCTTCAATGCACATAATGGTTCCTATAAATGGAAAATAAGCATGATCCACTAAAAGATTGGTTGATCTTTGAGTCAATAATCATTTATTTACTAGGAACAAGAAAATATTTCAAATACATGCTTTGTGGTTTACAAATTTTAAATGAATTGTATCCTCATTTTAAATTCATGTTCGAGTAAGCCATCAATACTTTTGATTGTAAATATTTCTAACAAACAAGCCAGTGTCTCAGCAATTGGGCAATGGAGTTGAACATGAAATAACTAGTTATACACAAATATTTTAACTCTAATAATAATGGACTATCTTCACAATGCCTTATAGTATGAAAATGCATGATTCCTAGAACATGACTTCTTTGCAAAATTCTTACAAATCTATAACCCTATCTAAGCATTTAATTAACTGTTTAAGTTAAGACAGAAATAGGGACACACATTCAATTGAACATTCGATGATAAATGAAAATACCATTGATATTTCATTTATAGTTTGTGGAAACTTGCAATAGGAGAGTAAATGTTTTAGGGATAATATTTTCTTTGGTTTCAGTGATTTGCATAAAACTATTTTAAGATTATTACATTTTAGTGTAGGAGCACCTAGCAGTTTTATGCCTCCGATAGACAAGAATGTAAAATTTGAATTATCATCATGTTTTGTACGTAAAAAGGTCATGATAAGGTCATTTCAAATGTAATTGAGTCACCATTAGGTCTCTAGAAAGTCAGTTAAGTCAATTTGCAAAAAAAATGTCATTTTGTTGCACAAAGGCAAAAGTTGTAAAATTGCAAAATACAAGAATGTGAAGTCATTTGGGTAAAGGGAAGGTTTGGTCATTTTGAATTGAAGGGGAAGCTATCATAACTAATGTAAACATCTTTATAATGCCTTATGAGGGAAAACCAAGCATTGAACTTGGTGTTTTTGAAGAAATTTTGTGAATAAAACACCATGTTCTACAACTTCTACATTTTCTCTAGTGATTTCTAGTCTTGTACGGACTGTAAAAAATTATTTAGGCTTTGATTTCATTTTATTATCATAGAATTTGATGTTAGCTACTATTTGGTAGTGACTTGAAGGATCTTCATCAAGTTTGGAGTGTTTAAGAACACATTTTCAAGAAACTGTTTGTAACCCTCAAAATAAGGGTTTTGAGAGTCTAGAATGGTTTTAATGACCATTCCACTGATGTAGGTTTAGTAGATCAGTGGAATGGGTTAATAAAGAGTGTTTTTAGTGTTGTGTGTGTGTGTGTGTGTAGATGCAGGGAAGGTGAAAATACAGAGTTATTGTTGCTACCCTTATAAATTTTCTGAGTTTTTTTCATGAAATTGATGGCTCCAAGGTAGAATCTAATGTAAATGAATTTGTGAAGGTTGGTGTAATGCCCACATTCTATACTCTAAAAAACCTAACAATCCAAAACAACTTAACTAATTTTGCAAGTAATTTTTTTTTTTTTTGTGTTTGCTTGAAAGAAAGAAAAACATAATTCACTACTTATAGCTATAGTAAATGATCACACTAGTTAACAAAAAAGGTAGAAAATATTTACTATTGTTAGAAATAGAAACTACTAACATGGGTTGGCTTAACACACCTTTTACACACTCAAGCACCTCTGGTTTTCCAATGCATCGTGATATCCTCACTCCCAACACATGTACCTGCACGGTCTATAACTCTCAATGCATGCATAAGATCAACGATTTATTAGTACATGATATCCACAATAAGCAATATGTTTACATAGCTACACAAGTCAAATTGAGGCTTACAATAATGAGAGGGAAATACAAGTTCCAAAGCAAGACTCAAAAGACAATCCTAAGGGCCTGACCTAATTCCTCGGGGGCTCGTCTTAGATGACCTTGCCTACATATATAATTTGTAGAGGAATCGTAGTTTGACTAACTTGAGTTCTCCCAACTCATTTGATTGGCCAACAGTAACACAACAACACTAAAGTACACTAAACTCAATTTATTTATTTTTCACTCAAATGCACCACATGACCCATACAAAACACATATTATAAGAAGTGGGTACACAACCCTTTCTAGGGTCCACTACCCCAGATAGTTCACAGTTGATTGCCACCCACTAAGGTGAAGCCAAAAAATTAGGTAACCAATCAAGGATATAATAACCACATCAAAGGGTATAGACATGATCCCTATAGTTGACAAAAACTCAATCATGCATATCACAATGTGAAGAATTGCAACAATAGTGAAATGGTCAATAAGGGACACACTAAAATCAGGTTTATCTTTTCTATCATGCTATAAAACATAAAATCTAAGGTAACAACTTAATAAGTTTATAATCTGTTAAACACTGTTAAAGTCGTAATAAAGCACTTAAGTTTCCCACAAGTTTTTCATGAAATAATAAAAAAACTATTCAACTTATGGATTTTAACCCTAATATTGTATAGTCTTATCTAGTGCCATCTCCTAAATGACTAAAACAAATATTGAATAACAATCTTTACTTGCTAGTAATGCCAATTGAAATTTTACTACAACAAGAACTCAAGGCAACCATTGATGACAATTATGCTCTATAAGAACATCCATTTTCCATCTCATATATTTGGTAATAAAATAAGAACTAAAGATTCTTAATAGAGTACTTAATTAATAACTAATGGTTAACCTACCACGTAATATCTCAAAATGTTAATATTTCATAACTTTTTATTAAATGAATCATGATTACACCTAAGTATTTCAAACCTATTTTAAGTCATCTTCTGTATATTTATCCTTTCTTTTTTTCTCTTCATTATTTATGACTTCTTTTGTGTGTCATTTTCAATTTTTTTAGAAACTATGTTTCATTTATGCTAGGAAACATTTATTATAAACTCATTACCATATTGCCAATCTATATATTATACTTTCAAGTCTTACTATTTCTTAACTATACATAATGACACCATCAAAATATTTGACAAGCAATTGACATAAATTTAACTATACTAATGTAAATAGGTCTTTGTTGTGATTGATGGAAATGCGTATCTAAAAGTAACCAAGGTCTATTAGAAGCTTAAAAATAAAAGAAGCCAAGGAAAAATTCACAAACTTGAATTGATAAAAAATAAACTACAAAGATATATGTATAAATACACACAAGTGTTACTAGGTTCCCCACAACCAAAGTGACTGAGGCTTACTAGTTTTAAACATGGGTAGAGGTCTCATTACTCCATGGTTTTTAAGTGAGATAGGTTAGTGAACAATTGAAGTGTACCCATTTTCTTATTGGCCAATTGCCTATTAAAATTTCTCCACACAATATTATCTCATAAATCATAGCTAAAGGAATGGGTCCACACCCTACATAATTAGGATTGCATCATAGCCCAATATACTAGTCATAATTATTCTTATACTAGTCATAATTATTCTTACAATCCACACATAAATGGTTCCTTTTCTAGTCTCTTGCTTTAGCATAGACTATAACTTTATTAAGGTCGATAAGAAGTTTAGAGGTCTCTGTTTAGTTCCTTGTTTCTTTAATTTGTTTTCCTTAATTAATCGGTTTATTTTAGTTGGGATTTGCAGCTTTTAGATTGATTTTATTAGGGCATCATAGTTTAAAGAGTTACCAAAAGCTTTAATGTTCAAATAGCGACATTTATATGAGCAACAAGCCTTCTTTTCGATAACTCAAAATGAGTTAATCTTCTTAAAATATTTTAACACCCAAGGGAAGCAAAACTCAAATAACTGATATTCAGTAGTTTAGCACTGCAATTTCGAATATCTACCTAGGCTTCACACTTTTCCATTTGATGTTAAGCACAGTAATTAAATAAACAATCAGAATGATACTTAAGAGCTTATTTTCTTAACGTGATTATTAGTTCCTCTTTTTTTATAATTTAGCGTACAACTTAGTTTTTTGTCTATGTAATTCTTTAGAATTCTGAAGTTGAAGGAAATAGTGTATCCTCTTGAAGATGCCCACCTGCAATAAAATTCATCAACCTTGAGATTCCAATTTGTCAGCTTAATAGCATTCACATTCAAACATCACCACTAAGGATTACAAGCCTTTATGTTTTCAGATTTAAATATAGATTCTAAGCGTTATAGATTTTCTAAGTACAGAAACGTGCTATCACCAAATTGGATTTGTTGAAAAAAAGGGTTTTAGAGACTATCGGAAATTACATATGGCGGGTGTACAGCCAAATTCAACAACCTTTCCCAACATCCTCCCCGCCTATTCCAAGAATGGAGCTCTGAAACAGGGTATGGGCATCAATCGAATCATAAGGACAGGTTTTTATTGGCAGATGTTGTAGTTGCGGCTGCGCTGATAGATATGTATGCAAAATATGAAGCACAGACAAGGCACGTGACTGTTTGATAGAATACCTCAAAGAAATGTGATCTCATGGAATGCAAAGGTTGTAGGATGATCACAACACAAAAAAAAATGGATTTGTTTAAAGGTTTTAGAAACTTTCAAGCAAATGCAATTAACAGATGTAAGCCAAATTTAAAAACCTTTGCCAGTGTCCACTGCCAGTCTCTACTCTGTCTGTGCCAAAATGGGAGCTTGGAATAGGGTATGGACATCAATCAAAGCAAAAAGTCAGGAGGAAAATCGCCAGAGGTTGTAGTTGCATTGCCTTCGTCGACATGTACGCAAAAAGAAAAATACAGAAACATAGACAAGGCATGCGAACTGTTTGACAGAATGTAAAATGTGGACGCATAGACAAGGCTCTTGAGTTTGTTGATAGTAATTTCATTTTAATAAACATACTCTAAAATTCTCGTGATAACCTAAAATTTTCAGACTGCAACACGCCAATTTGAAGAAGTGAAAGGTCAATACCAGGGAAGAAGAGTTTGGAGGGCGGCTGCATCTGCTTGCTGATTTCCCAACCTTGCCAGCATCCTCCCGTGTTTTGACATGTATGCAAAATGTGGCGCATAGACAAGGCTCGTGAACTGTTTGGCAGAGCGCCTGAAGAGAGAGGTGTCTCCCATAATTCCCCCTCCCAAAATCTAACATCCTCCCCTTCTCATTGCAACTACCTCTGTGAAGATGTATGCTAGGGGTCGATGTAAAAACCAGACACGTCCCTTCTTTTTCAGAAAGCTTCCTCCCAATGTTGTGTATGCATGAATGTGGACGGGTAGACTAGGCACATTAACTGTTTGACAAAGTGCCCCAACAAACGTGGCAAATCTGCAAGATATTACCATCCCCCTAGCTGTCTGATGTCTTCTCTAAACTTAATTTTCTCACCAATCCCGCCAACTTCTCCGATATACCTGACCATAATACCAAACATTTCATTTTATACTGTCCTCCAAAATTGCGCTATCCATTGTCTCATCTCAATATAAATTTGTTGTTTTGGTTTTAAATTCATCATTATCTATTTAGACTTTGTAGTTCCACATAAAATTCAAAGGGAAGTCTCCAGAATCACGCTACATAGATCTTTCTTAAGTGATTTTGCAGTAAAGAAATGAAAACACATTTTAATTTAGTGATAGTTACAAACTAATATTATATTTAGATTATTTTTTTTTAATTTTTGAAATTTGTGTGTGTAAACAAATATAAATGTACCTAAAGCCCCTTTCCTTCCTTCGAAACTTAATATAGAAAATCTAATGAATATTATTTAACGGTAGTATTATTATTTGGGCTCTAGCTTTCCATAATTCACCTTTGCTCCATGTTTAATATTGATCAAGGATAAAACCATCAACATAACTTTATTAAATAAGTTGGAATTCAAAAGTTGGAATTCAATATTTAGTTGTGCCTAAGGGATGAGTATGATCAAACTTTATTGATTTGAGGGTTGAGTTGAAGCTTGAATTAATAGCGTCCTTTAAAAGATTAATTTTCTCTATCTTTTACCAAAGGAGATATGAATGGCTTCCCATTTATCTTTATTTTATTGATAATACTTGATTATATATATATATATATATATAAAACTAATAGCAGTAGGGTGTTCTATTGAGCCTTTGGGGAAAGCACTTAACCTTTTGTCACCCCGTGCACAAGTAGACTTAGCTTTCCCCCTTTTCTTTTCTTTTATGGTTCTATTTGGCCCAATTTTAAATAAATTGTTAATGGATCAAATTGGTCTTAAACGTTA
The DNA here is from genome assembly GCA_007258455.2 of Sequoia sempervirens. Taxonomy (NCBI): domain Eukaryota; kingdom Viridiplantae; phylum Streptophyta; class Pinopsida; order Cupressales; family Cupressaceae; genus Sequoia; species Sequoia sempervirens. Next base: position 42,119,996 of record VDFB02047397.1, on the reverse strand, counting down.
AGATAAATAAAAGAACTATTCATCAAGCTAAAACACTATCGAGATTAGTAAATTAAATACTTGCAGATAGTGGTGAATACTAATTTCATTTAGCAATAGGATTCATTTGTCTTGGTTATGTGGATACACAGTACTAGAAGAACAAACCAACACATTTTATAGTAAATTATGACCAAATGAAGTAGTACCCCATTTCCACTCTTAATACATATTCTTTCATGGAAATGAATAAAAGAAGACTAAACAAGGCACGAAGAATACTTACCTCATCTATATAAGCATTTACTCTACTCTCTTGATTTCCTCAAGTTAAAGCTTGGTCTATATCCACATCTTCACGGGAACCCCCAACAATGCCAAATGTATCAAAACCTTTATTTCATCCCTCTTAGGAGCTCTCTAAATTAATTTTCAAGGATCAAGGAATATTATATGCAAGACAAGGGCACATTAGAATTCTCTTGCACACACAACTTAGTCACAATTGTTAGTACAACATATCAAATTAGAGGCACAAAACACTTGGATAACCTTATATTTATTCTTATATTCTAGAAATAGTCCACGTATGAGTTCTTATTATTATTTTTAAATGTTTTAGGTGCAATGAAGCTATAGCCTAAATGCAATGATTAAATACTTACCTTAGGGGTTATTCATTTATACATCAATCTCAAATCCTTAGAATTGAATCCACCAAATCTGGGCATGTTCAGATTTGGATACACACATATTTGTTGCTTTCTTTCCTTCCAAGACCAAAATATTATCCCTATTCATTACTATAATTATATGTTGACATATTTTTTTTTTTAAGATAGCCATTATAAACTAAAATATTGTTTATTTGTTGCTCACATTGAACAAACAATATTTACATTTCATTTGGGCTAAAAGGAACTTTTTTTTTGTTTATTTCCAAAGTTAATCATCATGATGATAGTGTATACTTTCTAATTTTAATTTCCCTTTTAAATATTATTTTTGCAACATCTATTGTTCATTTGAAATTATAATATTTCTTGAGTATATACTTATTTTGACATATTCTGTATATTAGCTTGCATCTCGAGTTTCATTTCATGTAGTCATTATATTATTTAAATGAATTAAACTTCATCTATCCTCTTTCTTACTCTCCAAATAAACAATTGCATTAGTAAAAGTAAAGCTTGCATAAGGAAAGAACATTTAGTGGAGCTTTACTTATAGGATTGCATTTATATTAGTTACGTCTTGTGCAAGTGAATAAAATAAATAGAATGTAAACCCCAAAATAATAGAGTATCTAGAAGACCAAATGATTTCCATTCTTATTGTTGTGTCTCTACATATCCACGTTCCCTAGGATCTAGCCAAATAGTATTGAAAACTCCAGTTAAGTAATATTTCTTATCTCTTATGGATTTTGTCCTCCTACATTTATAAGAGACTCTTGAATTATCACTTGAAGTTCTTTGTATAGTACTATTATCAAATTTTAATCCTCTTTTCTTACCTATCAATGAGCACTTCCCATTGCCACTTTCTTGTACCTCAAGAAGTTAGAGATGGTTTACTTTGAATCTGCCATGCCATCTATAGGTGGGGCATCACAGTTGGGAGTTGGTTTTCATAGCTTGTACAAACCTAATTGAATATGTTTGAAGTGGTGGCAAGGGTTTAGAAGGTTTGGAAAGTAGTTTTTCAATTCACCCCTATCAAACCTAGGTTAAAAAGGCTTTGAGCGAGAGTTTTGTATTTTGGTGCAAATATGAGTCTTCAAGTCTCTAAAATCTGTTGAATATGAAGTTTTATAACTTGATTAAAGACTTTCTAGGGTTATGTGTTGTTTTGAAGTTGATTTGAGGGTACATACTTTGTAATTTTGGCCTAATTGGAGTCTATTTGCTGCAGTACAATCAAGTTTAAAGGAGATATTTTCAAAAAAAAACCCCACTTTGTTTTCTAATATGTTAATATACTCAATAATGGGTCCCTAAAAAGGTTTTTCTTTTGTGGATATTCAATTTTGTTCAAAAGATATACCCATTTTTACTATTAAGGACTACTACAAGCATTTGAGTGTCTTGGGTGTGTATGTTAGAAGAAATGATGAATCATGGTTTAGTGAGAGTTTTGTTGATTTGATTCTGTCAAAATAATGTTGTTTGAGATGTAATTGAGTCAGGTAAATTTTTAGAAGCATGATTTGTTGAATGGGTGCCTTTTAGCAATGTGGAATCCAGTGTTAATGAAGTGAAAGTTTGGTGAATGTTTTTTTATCTTCTCCAGTTATATTCTTTGGGTCTTAGAACCCTTGAAAGTGTGTAGAAGCTTTGCATCACATATAAGACTCAAAACCAAGACTATTTGACTGTTCTATTTGTTAGCAGTCTTTCTATACCTATTTTCTACCTGAACCATATGCTGGACTCAAAATTTTAGAACCCTTTGCAATGAGCCATGAAATCCCTTTTATAGAACAAGGGAGTAACAAACATCTAGATCAATTGAAATTACATTTCTATAATGTTTCATTTCAACACCAATTTACATTTCATTTCAAAATTCCCCACATGGTCACCTACAACCATTTGTTGAGTACAAGGACACAAAATTGAAAACCACCATCAAAAGGAAACTGTCGATACCACCAGAAATTTCCTTTAACCACTAGCTAGGCCTCACATTCCACATCCACATTGCCTCAAGTGTCCACATTCAACATGAAAACCAAAAAACCAACAACACACGCAAGGAACATAAGAAAAACACCATGGAAATTTTATCAATCAACACAAAAATTGAAAACCCAAACACCATTTCACTTAACTAGAAGAAGAACCAAAACCAGAACCAGACCCATGGTACACATGTGCACTATGCATCCTTGTAGGAGGCGGGGAAGAAACTTTTTCTCCCTCCTAATCTTTATCATTACCAGGCATAGAGCCATCATGCCCACTCAGAGTTTTTACCGATATCGGTGGGACCGATATTGCTTCCACCCCTGGGGCTGCCAGTTGATTTAGTATCATAAGATACTGCTAATAGCCCTGAGTCTATTTTTGTTGCACTATATGAAGGCCTATCCATGATGGCAATTGGGTAGCTTTGTCTTCCATAAGAGCCTTAGCCATACCTTATTTTTATTTGCACTCCTAGTACAAAACATGTGGGCTCTTTTCCTTTCTCCTTCTCCTTCTTTGTAGTGACACTTTGGTTTCTCAACCTACCGTTGCATCTTGTAGGAACAAATGAAGACTTCTCACCGGGGGCTTTCTCCTCTAGGATTGGAATCTATTCAGGTACATTTTGCTCACATTCTCGGACATTACCATGAGGCTTCTGCACGTTGAACCTTGGTGATCTTCTTACTATTAATGTAGAAGTAATCATATTGCTCATATTCTCTACTCAGTAGCTTCTTAGACTTACAATGGAACACTCTTAACTCTTTGTACAAATTTAGAAAAATGCTAACTATTGATTGCAATGGTGAAAATTTCAACCATTTAATCCATATTTATCAAGCAAGTTTGATGGTGTTTGATCATCAATTTTGGCGTCACATACTTGAGGAAACAATTAATCATTAGAATCCCTTTCATCACCATTAATCACCCATATGCTTCAAGATTTGTGAATCATTCCTCATAATAGTCAAGAAATAATTTCTCATATGCACTAGGACCCAATTGATCGCTCCTAAAGAACACACACCATTAATGCTCATTGATTGCAGAGAAAAATGACTAACACATGCACACTTCTAATTTTTGAATGTCAGTTGTCAATTTCGGAATGAGATGGAAGATTGAGCAACCTAGATGAGATCAAATTGGGTTTGAAAACCTAAGACCATAGCTTGTCATCTTTTGGACAATAAGAACCTGTTGACTGGGAGCCACATCATTCATTCCACGGGCTCTACCACACTCTACATAGTAGTCAAAAAAATCCATGTGTCATCCTTTCATGTACCTCGCAATATTTCTAGTGGACATTAATTAAATGTCGTGAGGTGTGCGATGAATGGCTAGGGTTAAATTCTAACTTTGCATAATAGTCGTCAATCTCCCCATCATTGGTAACCGTGTGCTTGTACAAGGGTTGGGCCCCACATGGAAAGGACACACGTTAGAATGTCGCGGACCTCACATGTGATATGATGGCTATCCATTAATTCCCACTCAGTGTGTGATGGGTAGGAAGGATTGAATCTTTGAATCTTTGAATCCAACAGGCTATATTCCTACACATGCCAAACATTAGTCTTAAGACAAGGCCATGACTAGGTCGACAACAATGAAACCCTTGAGGACAATGACTTAAGTCCCTTTAGAAATGAAATATTTCGCCCAACTTTATAAGCACTTGGTGTGGGACAATTCGCGGGGTGACTGTCTCTCCTAAACTAAAGGGGTTGGTAACTAGATGCATTCAAAGGCTCAAGTAATGACTAACTCAACTGGTAACCAGTGGGAATAGGTCAATGCAAAATTATAATGCTGAAGGGTTTTAGGATAGGATGTTTATAATGTAAGGGTTCACAAACCAAAACCTTTAGCCCATCCTTGGACATAGAGCTTAACAATCATGATCCAAGTCACGATTTTCTCAAAATTTTGCAAGGATTTTGGGAGCTCTATCAGGTTTGACCTTATCTACCTCCTTCGCCATATCATCCTAGCTCATTGGTTGAGCTTGAACTAGCTACCTTTTCTCTAGATTCAACTTTAACCATGTAGGGGCAGTTGGTTAAGGTGCTACCTATTGCATATTGGGAGGTGTTGATGAAAGAGGTTTGGGAGGAACTATCTACACTATTTTCTTAGAACAAGTCTTTTGTTGCTTATCTTTCTCTTTTAGCAATCTTTCATGTTCCATATTTTCATTCTAAGCTTTTATTTCCTCCATCTTCTTTATCTCCAACTCTTTTTGTGCATCCTCTTCCTCATCCTTTCGTTTTTGTTCAATCTCCTTTCCCTGAGCTTCCTCCTCATCTTTCTTTTGTTGTTCTTCTTCATGAGCCAACTCCTCTATAGCTTTCCTTTAAGAAATTTCTAGTATCTCTTTCTATTCTTCCTCAATTAAGACATGGCTCATTTCCTCTTGATCCCAAAGGCTTCTGTCTTGAAATCCAATGTCATATGTTTCATCCTTTTCCTCAAAATCCTCTTCACCTCCTCTCTCTCCCTTAGGAAAATCTTCTTGAAGGGGAGTCTCTTCATAATTAGATAGGAGGGGAGACTCTATGACATCAATAACTAGGGCAACTTTTGTAGCTAAAGGTGCAATGGTAGGGGTATCCTTAGTTTTCAGAGGAACTGTAGAAGGACCTTAATGGGTAGTTTCTTCTTTGGGGTACATAGTAGCCAGGGGTTTAACCACAAGACCTAAAACAACCCCTAAAGCAACAACTTGGTAAGTGACTTTAGCCTATTCCAAGGCTTCCATAACCTTCTTCATTGTGATTTCTTCTGTTGTTGGGGCAGGTTCTTCTATCTGTGAAATGATTTTCTCCAACCTCTTATATTTCCTTGTTTTAGTTGAAGAAGTGGGCTCACTACTAAAATATTTCTTCTTCCTCGAGACCTTAACCCTTGGTTGTTTGAGACAAAGATTAATCCATTTTAAACTCCTCTCAATGACTACCTGTGAAATTTTATTAGTGTTTATTTCTTCTTTCTCCATCTAATTAATTAGATCTAAATCCGTAGTAGCTACTTGATCCATTTCATACTGAGGATCAAAAACAATTCCATTATTTAAAACCCCTTCTGGTATATCTTCCTTGATACCAAATTCCTTCATTTGTGGAATAGTCAATCTTTCATATCCTCTTTTTCTGACCTCAAATTGGTCTTGCAAGTTGGCCCAAAAATCCTTAAGGTGGTCTTCATGGTAAGGAAAAACATAAGCATATATCTCATTCATAATCCCTTTAGGATCATAGTTCTTCCTTTCTTCATAATGTTGGAATAATGGAGTCTTGCAACATTAGCATGAAGTTTGGATGGTTTGTGTTGGTTGTTCTTGTGTTGTCATTGATGTCAACATGGTGACAACTATATGAGAATATTACTTGCTTTACCAGAAGATGTTCTCTGCTGGTAAAGTTCTTTTGTGATGAGCTAGTGCATTGGTATTTGAGTCCAGAATTCACAGCAAGAATAGATATGACTCTAATCTCTTAACCATGCTATCATGTCTCAGTTAGAAATATATATCCTAGATCTTGAGAAGTTTTGGGTTGTGAGCAGAAAGTTATCTCTGATAGTGTAATGCCCCGCCAAGCAACCCCAAAGGATACTAATATATCTAACATTTATGGCACCAATTTTTTTTTTAAAAAAGTACTAACATACATCATAATAATCATATATCACATGAAATGAAAGCTAAACTTGAACTACATATAACAAATCCCTCGGGTTAACATGACTGCATTACTTTTCACAACAACATTATTACATCACATGAAAGGTAAGTATACACCAGTAATCATAAGATAACATGAACATGGACAATACATTAATCAAGGATTACAATATTACAATGTCGCTTCCCAATGTGAATGGGGAAGATACAATAAAATGGAATGATACATTTGAAATGGAGGAGTACAAAGTTGCAATACTGGATCCAACTCTGGTTCAACTTAGGAGTCACTACAAGGTACAATTTCACACTTCACGATCGATGACTGGGGATCCAATGGGGTGCATAGCACGTTCCTCCCAACCACGTGGACCCTAAGCCCCCCCCCCCCCCATGCTAAGAGATGACAAGAAGGACCCCAACAATAACCATCAAACAAAACAAGGATACAAGACTTCACAACAAGATCCACAATAACATAAGGCAATCTCAGCACAAGATATAACCAACACAAGATGTGCCCAACATAAGGAATAACCAATAAAGCATCAACATACAAATGCCAACATGTGCTTCCAAAGGCTCAAGAATAACATGGAGGGAAACAAAGCATGCATGGTTGTTAAAGGAAGAGTGTCATCGCAATGTTGCATGGGTTACCCTGGCGAATCTTCCTAGGTCTTGGCCCCACATGCAATCCAATGCAGAATCAATTATCTTTCATAAAGACAAGATAATCGATCTTGCCATTCCAGGCCTTCTCAACTCATCTCAAGCCCATACAAGCACTTGAGCCATGAGTGAGGCATTCACTTATATCTTGTTAATGCGTGATTCTATCCAAAACCCCTAATTAAATATTAATGTTTTCACTTGATTAATAAACTTCCAATGAGTTACCCTGGGACCTCTTCCGAGTCCCGGCCCCCATTGAAAGCCACTCCCCTTATGAGCAACAAAAATCAAAAGACACTATCAGGGTAAGCCCCCATGCACAACATATAAAGCCACATGATAAATTTCATTAAGCAAGACATACACCATCCTACACAAAATCTTCATAACGAAACTATTTTCAAGTGCAAGGCTAAACCCATAACATCCAATAGATCATATGAGCAATAGTTCACAAAGAACCAAAAGTGAAGGCCAATAATAAAGCAACACCTTTCTTTCCCTTTCTCTGGAAGACTGATAAATCACTAAAACAAGGGTTTCCCAACAAGGTGGCAACAAAACTTGTTCTCAAAATCAACATCAACTCAAAGCCAAAAACAACCTCCATAAATAAATTCATCATAAACTCCAAAATTACACACAAAATTCACCACAAGAATACACTCAAACATTCCAAATTTTCCAACTTACCAACATGATATGTCATGCAACAACTATTCCAATAATGGAATAAAGACATACATGATAAATTAACCTGTCATCTATTAAGTAACTACAAGAGAATCAATTCTCATAAGGAAATTACTTTCAAATTCATCCTTGAAAATAGATACTTTTGAACCCTATCTAAGCACAAATTAAAGTATATCATTAGAGAAATATGTCATATTATCTAGTAGCTAACCTTATGATAAGGGTGATATTTCTACCCTACTCCAGGTTTTAATCCAAGCCTACTAAACTTTCTTTTATTTAATAATCACTAAATAACCATCTTTAATGAACACTCATAGGTACATGAATGTGGTATAAGAAGTTAGATATCTCCTAACTTGGTTTTCAATGTTCCTAAGTTATAGAGTTTCGCTTCTAAATTTCAAACTTCGACTTTGGAATAAAAATACCTTATTATATCAAATATACTATGCACTATTAAATTACTCTTTCAACAATAAACCATCCAATGCATAACTCCAATAAATTAACTATTCAATCTCTATATTTTAAAGTATACTCAAGTTCTACTTTTCTGTTGTAACAACTCTTATCTAATTAATCATTCATCTCACACTAGAAAGATATTTCCAAAACAACTAATCGATTAACTTAATGATATTTCCATTTTTATCCAATCTAAGTTCTGATTATATTACAAATGACTTCTAGTTTTCCACTAAGATTCTTATTCTTAAATAATACAGTTACTTAATTGTCTCCATGGTTAGGAGTCTACTTTATTTCCATATATTAAATTGAATTAGAATAAATATTCTCATTCACTATTGTATATATAGGCATCATTATATAAATATATATATAAACATCGCATTACATATTTATAAGAGCATATTAACTTGATATCCAATACTCCTCATCAAGCAACATACCATAGTAGCTATTATGGGAGAGATCAAGAGCTTACAAAATGCTACATAACAATATCTCCTCTACATAAGCATCATCGGTTGACAAATCAATGCACAAGGTTATGAGATTGACAAGAATATTCAATAGATCTTTTAGGTATAGAGAATTAGAAGGTAACTCCATTAAGCCTAAATAATACACAGTGCAGAGTCAATTAAACATTGGAGAGAAGTTGAGGTTTAATGAAATTGAATTCTCATACAGAAGATTCGGCTTATTGCTAATAGACCAAAATAAAAGTTTAATACTTCTTTTAAGTGTTTGATCCTAAGTTTTAACTATTCATAGCATTTTCTAGAAGAGAATCTAAAATGCAAGAAGGGGTAAGCGATTTCCACAAGAAGGCCTGAGATCGAATTTTAACATAAAAGAGCTCCCTATTAAGTTCAAGTGCTGCGGCTGAGAATAGTTGACTATGACATCAGAGAGATTATTTGATTTACTACACCTTTGCAGTCTAAAAGTTGCAGCTGTGATGAGTTACCAAAGGTTTCAGGAAGGCTATTTAATTCTGTACACTACCTCAACTCTAAACACTGTACAGTGACAAGTTGTCAAGTATATTTAGAAAATGAATATTGGAATTTGGAAACATTGCCATCTTCTTGCATTATTGTCAAGTCCCAAATGTTATCCCCAATACTGAAGGGAAGGAGAAAGGTAAGGTGCAAATACGTGACTTAAGGGTAGGAGAAATAATGTTCAACTTTTCTTTTTGAAACTAGACGCATTTCTATTTGGCAGCGAGTTCCCAGAGACGTGCTCAAGTTGAAGTTTGGAAATTAACTTCACCATGATCAATGGAAAGCTCTTTATTTTGTTAGTAATTGACAATATCTTATTTTCAACTGCTGCAACTATGATAGATTGTTGGAAGAATCAGGCAGGTTATTTAAATCTTCAAAATTTCCTATTTCACAAGAGCATCGACTCTTGAAGAAATCAAATCCATAAGCTTTTACATTTCTTAAGCACCTAGTCTGACGCCATAATAGAACAGGTATCAAGAGTCTTGCACGAGATATCATCATAAGTTAACGATAATGTTTGACATATAGATTCATATAACAAATATTAAGGGCATCTATCCAATCATGTCAATAGGGACTACTAGTCCTATACTAAAAGATATTAATACCTATATATCATGCATGCAAGCAAGGAAACACAAACGGGACAAGCAAACTCAATCTATAATTTATCCATCGAATGTTGCATACCTGGGCATTTATGTGGATGTCACCAGAGAATTCCAAAGCCGAGCAATCTCATCTTCACTTCCTAGCTTGCTGATGATGATGTCCTCTTGTCTCAAGACAACCATGTCCCTATGTGACTAATTTCCAATTATAGATTCTGACTTTTTCCAAAACCCAAAATGGTAGTTGATTTTCCTTCTTAAGCACGTCTTTCACAATTTCTGTCTACAAAGGATGATATCATTTCCTGCTAAGAATACCATTGATGAAAACCTTCATGCTTTCCTCTACCTCTTCATCTTCCTGGGTCTTGGGTGGATTAAATTGAAGGGCTTTTCTTCTTTCTCCCAGGCGCTCTATAACCAAAACAACCTATCTCCCAGAATTCATTCAAAATCTCCTCAAGGCCGACATGCAAAGAATTTAACCGAGCCACCCCTGATTAGTTGGGCTGATTGATGCAGAGGTCCTCTTTCCAAATCTGTCATTTTCTTCCCCCCTGGAAAGCCAGTGTGATGCCTACAAAATGTAACAAACCAGTCGCCCCAAGAACAATCGGTTACCCCCTCATTCAATTAGAAAAAATCAGTTACCCCCACATTTAATTAGAACAAATCCATTAAAAAGCATCCAATGCATGTTCTCCTTCAGATACATGTCACTTTTCCATGCAAGCGGTCACCAAATCATTAGATGCAAATTCCCAAAAATAGGTAAAGCATTACATTTTAAGTTATTTATTATTTATTATTTATTGCCAAATTAAATGGTGACCCAATGGTGGATCGACTAGATTCTTCTCCACTCAACTTATCTAGCTGAGAGGAAAGAAACGTCAATAAGAACTTGAAGTTTAGATTTAGCAAAGGCTACTAGGTGGTGCATGCAGTAGGTCAAGACTCCCAAAGCCCAAGGGCTGACGCCAAAACAAAGGCTAACCAATAAAAAAAACTTCCAAGAAAATGTAATGACAGGCATATCTCAAACACCACAAATAAATCATATTCTTGAATTGCGAACAGCCAAGAGTTTATTTACTTAATCGATACAAGTTAAGCATGATGCTATCCCTTAAGCTAAAACTTCCTGTAAGCTTTGAGGTAAGTTGTTAGAAATTTTATCTAATTTATCACAATCTCATAAGACACAAATCAAACATATTGAATCCATACAAGACCACACCAAAACACATAGTGAAACAAAGAAACATCACATAATGATGCGAACGAAGGGGTACTACAGATAGAGTTCAACTCTGTATTTTACTATTGTTCCTTGCTTGGCATATCTATGTTGGAGACTACATTTTCTTAAGGAGAGGGTAAAAGCACAAAGTTGCGTCACACTTTCATACAACTTATCAACACAACTAAATTTAAGTATTTCTAACTAAAAATAAATTTTAGTCAAACATATGATCTAGTAAGATTCATTCTAGCTAAGTTAGATACTTCCACAACTTTTTCAACTCAAATTGTTGGCTAAAAATATATGGAGCATCACTTTGAGTCCAATTTACCAAAAAAATAAAATTATTTGGAAAACTTGAAGTTTCAATAACTCCTACTAATGTAAATAACATTTTTTAAAAATATAAAAATACCCTTGTGTAGATCCATATGTGTAGTTTTCAAAAATATATTTATTTTAATAGTTTAATTATTATTTATATTTTATTTCTCATTTTTACTAAAAGTAGGTTATTAGCACAAAATATTAGGTTAATTACCATGCCAAGGAAAAATACTAAAACTTATTAAAAAAAATAAAAGAAATATGATGCACTAGATAAAAAAATCTATTTCAAGATAGTTTTTAAATTTTTTTTCCATTTTAGATAAATATTTAATATGAAAGTTGACATCCAATGGAAACAACTATTTTTTGATTCAGGCATATTTTAATATTTATTTAAAAATATATATTTATCAAAATTGGAAAAAACTATATCCATGCACTAAAGTTTCAAGTTATAAATATACACAAAAAAAAATTGAAAGAAAAAAAAAATTACTATAAAAAGTTTGATGTCTCATGCAACTTCATTTTTCAACATTTTCTCAACAACTAAATTATAGTGTCAATTTATTAAAAACTAGTTTAAAATAATTTTTAAATTTAAAAAAAAAAATACAAACATAAAATATACTAAAAAATACACATTTTACTAGTTTACATCATTTCAAAATTCAAAAAATATATGCCACTTTTTAGTGATTCAAGTTTAAAAGTTGGATTAGTGTTGGCCATTTCCTTTATAAAGTGTGACATAGCTTTGTACTTTTACCCAAGAACATTTTTATGTTGTGGTTTTAATGATGGTCTCTATGATGTTAGTGTGATGAGAAATTGATGTGATCTCAGATCCGAAAGGTGTTTTCTTTGAGGATTGTTTTTGGTTTGGAGATTTTGTGAATTATGTTCTAGTTTTGGTCGACCTAATGTATACAATTCACTATGGAGACTAGTTATGCTTTATGGATGTTAGCCAACTTGGTATAATGCACTACATGGCTAAAATGTTTTAAATCATATATGGTGCCCAAAAGGGTGTTTTGATTTATTTTTTTCATTTAATTAGGCTGACCTAATTGATGAATAAGATGTACTTGTATATATATAAGATTCCTTGAAGGGAGAAGTATGTGTGAAGTGAGTGGAAGTGCAAGTGTGGAAGAAAGGTGAAAGAGGATTCGATCCTAAATGTTTTATCGGTTGGGGATTAGGGTAGATTTGTTGAGTGACTACTATGTGAGGTAGTACTTCATATTCTGAGCTCCATTGGAACTGAACTCTACACACTGAAGGTGCATTCTATCAGTTCAAATCTTTTGACAGTGAGGCACAATCTTTGTATCTTGGTGGTTAGCGATCTTTTGTATTTAGGAAGTGAGATTTTTTCAAGGAAAGTGAGTCCTGGCAGTGAGCCCTATAATATCTTGTATTTGGATATAATATATTGTGAGTTAACCCTCACCATCATTTTTCCCTTTCTAGGTTTTCCACATAAAAATATTGGTGTTCATGTGTGTATGGTTGCATTGATTTGCTTCTATGTTCTCTCTTGTTGATTCAGTTAGAATTGTGATAATGGTTAGATGGATTTTATTAGAATGGTTTTATGGAATACTGATTCACCCCCCCCAATTAGTATTCTAAATGTTCAACAATTAGTATCAGAGCTTGGTTCCTTGAAAGAAGCCTAATAGCTTGAGGAAGGTCTTTGAATTCGAGTATATATTTTTTTCCTTCAGAAGTGATCTCTGCTAGATGTTCAAAAGAAATAGAAGATCTGAAGGACAAGTTGATGAAAGAATATGAGTATGTTGCAAAAATGCAAAGTAAATGTGTTGAAGCATGTGATTTATTGGTTAAGGAAAATGCAATTGTATCCATCCTACTGCAACAATTGGATGAAAAGAAAAGAATTGAAAATTGTTAGAAAATTAAAATTCAAAGGAAGATGGATGAATGCACAAAGCTTGAGAAAGAAGCATAAATATTGAGATCTGATTTGGAAAAGGAAGTAAGTTTTGAAGACAAATTTAAGATAAGCTCTACAATGCTTGATGAGTTGATTACTTCTCAGAGACTGGCAATGAATAAAAGTGGTTTAGGGTTTGAAGAAGGTTAGAGTTATAAAGAAAATAAATCTACTGACAAGAAGAATCAATGCAAATATGGATGAATCAAGAATCTAAGAAGAAATTTTGGAATAATTCTCGTCAAACAACCGGATGCTAAAAGGTATTTATCTTTCAATGGTGTTTGTCATTCCTACAAGAAATTTTGTCATAAGGCAAAGGACTGCAAAAGTAAAATGAATGATACTTAATCATTCTCAAGAAAATGTTTTAAGTGCAAGAAGGTTGGAAATAAAGCTAGTATCTGTGAGAATAGATTGAATAAAAGAAAGAATGTAAGGAAGAATATTGTTTGTTGTAAGTGCAACAATCTAGAACAACCTATTAATAACTAAAATAGAATAAAAAATGATAATCCGGTGAAGAATCATGAATAAATCATCAATCCGAAGGAAGAAAGAAAAGAGATGAAGAGAATCTGGATAAAGGAAGGAGAATTCAAGCAAGTTGAATCAAAATCATTAGTCTTATCTGTGTTGATCTCTAGTGCAAATACGCCTGTCAATTTTTGATTTTAGAAATAACTAAGGGGAAGCAATTATCAGAAAATTTAATAAACCCCCTCATCGATACTTATGTCACATCATGACAGAAATATATTTAATGTAGTAACGGATTTAAGGAATTTCTCAGTCACATGTGTGAAGAATGAAGTTTGCAGAATTTGAAAGAATGGAGGTGCACACAATTTTCAAGGTAATCTACTTGCAATTTGAAGCATTTATTGCAAAAAAAATCAGAATGAAAGAAATAAATTCAGAAATTTCAAGAGGCATATGTATTTTGGGAGAAGCATGCAAAGGAAGTTTAGAGAGCAATTCAATGTTTCAGGGTTTGAAGGAGAGATCAAGTGGATTCAAAGTGTGTTCTGAAAGTTGGATATCTATCCTTTTTTGGTTAGCATTTATAGAGGTATTCCTATTTTCACAATCTTTCATTTTTATTGCTATAAATAATTCAAAGGTTGTGAATAGTGTGGATAGAGTGCAAGCTGATTTGAGGAAATATTTGAAGAATCTATTAGAAGATTCAGTTAGTGCATTCTCATGCATCCCTCCTAGAGTGTTGCCCACAAAAGATATTTATGCATTTGTTTACAGTAAGATAGAGGAAATATCACCAATCTAGTTGAGAATTCTTTGGAAGAATGAATTGGAAGAGAACCATGATTCCTACAAAGTGTTAGTTGAAAAGAAGTTGGATGTGTGGTAGAAAACCTCTTTGTTTGAGTTTGACAAGAAGCATATTCAAATAGATTTGAGGAGAATTCATAATAAATCTTTGTGGATTGATGAAGCACATTTGATTACTTGAGAAACAATCTGAAAGGTAGTGATTGAGCAAGGGATAATTGAGGTAACCGGTGTGACTCTTGAAGGGAAAGAGATTAATTTGAGATCAATTGTGGATCCAGTTATTAGGTATGCCACAATGGTCATTGGTCAAAAAGTTTGTCTCCCTAGCAATGACCTAACAATGTCTTCTACTATTGTACATACTATTGTTGATATGGTTAAAGGAGGTATGGATTACATTACTTATGTGAATTACTTAGAGTACATCTTTTGAGTAATTTAAAGGAAATCAAGAAGAGTAAGAAGGATACATTCTGGTATGGAAATTTGGTTGTCTACTTAATATTTTACTTTTTGAAAGAATTACCCATAATAGGAAGAATAGAATGGTCAAATACATAGCCTATTTCCCATCAAATCAAGAACTTCATGAAAAATCTTGGTAATTAAGATGCACAAGAGACTACTCTTGTTGCATTCTTTGGAACATTTCAAATTAGGATCAACAGAAGGTCAAGGATTCCAATAAGTGTTACTAAAAGGTACTCTTGAAATATCAATTTCCTATTGTCTATGGATTTATGTCACATGGAAGCAGTTGAATCAAGGTTGGTGTGGATATTTGAGTTAGATTATGAAGTGTCAGAGGCTGAAATTGATTATTATGCAAAATTTCATTTAGAAATCCCTAAAAATCCCGATGAGAAGGTACCTCTGGTAGTGCAACATAATCAAAGAAGAAAAAAAAGATTGTTGTGAAACAAGAAGTTGTAGAAGGAAGTGAGTTAGAGAGAGCTCAACATGAGCATGAAAGAATAAGCATTCAAGGAGATTTGGAAGAATTTTAGAAAGTTATTCTCGGTGATAATTTTGATTCATCTATTTCTGTTATGGAGAATCTCATAAACATGATTAATTATTTGAAGGTCTACATCTCCAAACTGGAAGTGCATGTTGGAATTAGGTCTGCTGAAGAAAATATAGAATATGTCAAGGAAAAATGTGCAAATGCACATAGTTGAGTGATGAAGGAATTTGAGAGTTTGAAAGTCTGTGAGGAAGAGGCACAAGAACTACTTTATTTTTTCCTAAATTGGTCTGGCAGTATGCTGAACATAAGAGATGAGATAAGAGTGAAGCCTGGATGGCCACTCAGGAAGATACATACAGATTGGTAGAAGATAAAGATAATTAGAGGTGGTCCTATATTATGCAGCTTTAGGATAAATTATTTCCCCTGCATGACCAAAGAACAAAAGTTATTAAGAAGTTTGTGGCACTCAGAGACATGGTTAAACTTAGACACATTCATGTTTCTAGTGTTCTTGATAGTATTGGTGAATTATCAGAAATTAATATTAGTCGCGATACTTTAACAAATGGTATAAAGTCCTTAACTAAGATTGAACTATTTCACAAGACTCTTGTAAGTGCAAAAGGATCATGGGAATAAGGAAAAGTGTCATAGAAGGTCATCCTAGAGATTCTCAAAGGTTCTTTTTCAGGTTGATTCAATTTTGTGTTCATATATTTTTTATTATATTTTGATGCATATAAACATATATACCAGACCCCATCCTTTTCCATTGATGAAAAAGGGGGAGAGATAGAGGTTGGCAAAGGAATTTTTCTTTTGAGAAGAATACTTTTGATAGAGGGAGAATTCAATTATCGTATATTGAAAATGTTTTTGAATTGCATGTTGCCATCAATGCTAAAGGGGGATATTATTGGAATAATGGAGCCTTGCAACATGAGCATGAAGTGTGGATGGTTTGTGTTGGTTGTTCCTATGTTTCCATTGATGTCAACATGGTGATAACTATATGGGAAGATTACTTAGTTTATTGGAAGTTTTTCTCTACTAGTAATGTTCTTTTGTGATGAATCAATGCGTTGGTATTTGAGTATGGAATTCATTGAAAGAATAGATATGACTCTAATCTATTAACCATGCTATCATGTCTCATTCAAAAATCTATATCCTAGATCTTGAGAAGTTTTGGGTTGTGAGTAGAAAGTTATCTTTGACAGAGTTCAACTTTGTATTTTACTGTTGTTCCTTTCTTGGCATATCTATGTGGGAGACTACTCATTTTATTAAGGAGAACAATCTTATGTTGTGGTTTTAATGGTATTCTCTATGATATTAGTGTGATGAGAAATTAATGTGATCTCAGATCTTGAAGGTGTTTGATTTGAGGATTGTTTGTTGGTTTGGAGATTTTGTGAATTATGTTCTAGTCTTGGCCGACCTAACATATGCGATTCACTATAGAGACTAGTTATTCTTTATGGATGTTAGTTGAATTTGTATAATGCACTACATGGATAAAATGTTTTAAATAATATATGGTGCCAACAAGGGTGTTTTTATTATTTTTGTTTTCATCTAGTGAGGCTGACCTAATTGATGAATAAGATATACTGGTATATATATAAGATCCCTTGAAGGGAGAAGTGTCTGTGAAGTGAGTGGAAGTGCGAGTGTGGAAGAAAGGTGAAAGAGAATTCAAGCCTAAATGTTTTATCAGTTGGGGATCAAAGAAAATTTGTTGAGTGACTATTGTGTGAGGTAGTACTTCATAGTCTAAGCTTCATTGGAACTAAACCCTACACATTGAAGGTGTATTCTATCAGTTCAAATATTTTGGCAGTGAGCCATAATCTTTGTATCTTGGAAGTTAGCTATCTTTTGTATTCAAGCAGTGAGCCTCTTTCAAGGATAGTGAGTCCTGGTAGCGAACCCTATAATATCTTGTATTTGAATATAATATACTATGAGTTAACCCTCACCGTGGTTTTTCCCTTTCTTGGTTTTCCACTTAAAAATCCTAGTGTTCATGTGTGTAAGGTTGCATTGATTTATTTCTATGTTCTATCTTGTTGATTCAGTCAGAACAGTGATAATGGTTAGATGGATTTTATTAGAATGGTTTTATGGAATACTGATTTAGTCCCCCTCTTAGTATTCTAGATGTTTAATACATAAAACTTTAGGTTGCAGGCCCAAAACTCTTTTGTTGCTGCCTTGGCTGCCACTGTGGAGTTACATGAGTAAAATCCTAACTCCATAGGAAAAGAATGGAAGCCGAATTTGTGTTTCTCTGAGAACTTTGCATTTAACTCAACTACCTACCTAGAGAATTCCATTAATATCATCTTATCATTACAACACCTTGGTAGTTTGAAACGAGCCTTATCAAAACCAAATATCCTTATATAAGTAGTTATGGGGTATTGAATGAACTAACTTCCCCATTCTTCAACAAAAGCCATGGCTTCTTTAGAGAGTCTAAAACCTACATCTTCCATCAAGTAATTGATCACTACATACAAGAAGGCATCATTTACTCTTTTGAAATGTCTTTATGCCTTCTTGAGTTCTAATTGATCACAATATTTCCAGATGCTATTCCATCCATATGCCTCTTCAAGCATGCCCACTATAGTCAATCCTGGGAAATTCCCCATCCTAGCAGCACAATATATAACATAGGAGCTCATATAGAAGGCCTTGATATCCTTTACTTTATTAATTTGATCATGAATTGCATTTGATACTATTTGTCCCTAGTCCAAGTACTGCTTTCCATCAAGAATGATCTGAATGAATGGGAACATCCAATCCTTGTTCAAAATCATGTGATTCTTTCTTTCCAAATGCACTGGAAAATAGTGTAATAATTTCATCTACCTCAGCCTAGAAATAAGACCACTTAAGCTTTGTGGGAAGTTTCTTTATAGACTTCTTCTCAGCTTCTAACCATCTCTTATTGATGTACGCCTTGTTTCCCTCCACATATTTTTGATATTGTGCCAGTGCTTGGGCCACAGTCATGATTATGAGGTTAGGATAAGGAGGAAAATCAAATAGTAGTCTCATCATCCCCAGTGACAAATCAATAATATCATTTCCCCAAGAATCAATGCATTTTCTTTGAGTTGAGTTATATATGCATTTGCATCTGCTAATATAAACTCAGGACACTGTAGAGCAATTGGAAATGAAGCTATGTGTGCTAATCTTGAGTTTGCAATTTTATTTTCTCTTGGACTGGCATCATCTGCAAAAGTATCTTTAACAAATTTTTCCAAGTCAATATGACCAACCAATGTGTCTATTATCTCCATTACTTCTAACTCAAAATTTGAAGGTACTATATTTCCTTGATATTTGTACTTCATAGTGAGGGGCAGTTTTTCTGGCTTCAACCTCTTAGGTCTCTATCCCCTTTTTCCTCCTTGCTCTTCTTGTACCTCTTGCACCTCTTTAGTGCCAATATCTTGTTTTGATGAAGACATTTAATTGAATCTGCAAATAATGACATTCATTATACAACAGGAGCAATGAACAAGGTTAGATATCATATATATTTACATTAAAATCTTATGATATGAAAGAAGTGCTTTTCCAAACAAGGGTATGTCCAGGATCATGATGGGCCAAAAAGTGGCGATATGATGGGTATGCGTAGGGTATAGGATTGATGACTTTTTTTTATACCCAAAACTAATGAAACAAAAAGGGTTTTTAAAGGAGATTCTTAGCTTTCCACCAATATAAATCATGCTTTACTTTGAATTTAATATGTAATTATTATTCATTTTCTATTTGAATTACGACTAAAGTCCTCATTGATAGGCTGATTGAAAAACATCTATAGCTTTTCAAACGGTATCACATTTTTTTAAATCCAAAACATGTATCACATTCTATGCTTTACTATAGGATTAAAAAAATGAATTTCATGAAGTTTTGACCAAGTTAAGGTGGTCGACATACAAGTTTTATATTTTTAAAAGTTGTAATAAAAATTCATAATTAATTATTTACTTGAAAAAATTACAAAAAAATGCATCACATCTGGACATGAGTCCTTTACTTATATCTAAAATCTTATAAAAAAATATTATCATTTTATTGTGGTTAGGGTGGTTAGACAGACACCTACTTCTTACTTTTTCCCTAAAATTTAAGTACTATTGCATTGAAATTTCAAATTTTCACCAAATAGATTTTTGTTTCTTTTAAATAAACCTTGTAGTTTAGAAACTACATTCAATTTGCTATAGATTCTATTCTTACATATTTTTGAAATAATATAGATAGCTTATTCAAAATTTTATGTCAATTTTTCTAACTCTATTTTTTCTGAATTATTTGCCACTTAAGGGCCTGTTTTGTCCATGATGATCCTGCACATACCCATAATATGTTTGTACTCTTGGAAGTTAGGATTGAGTTCACACCTAGAATGTGACAACTAATTAATCTTCTTATAATACTTATTGGACATCAAGAATGGGTTTGGGTTAAGAATTTGAAATCCACAAATAGGCCTATCGAGAATCAAGATTAAGATCGTGTTCTACATCAGAACCCTAGAAGATAACATATCGAAAGTCAGGATCGAGTTCAACACTAGGAGTTTGCAAATAGAAGTAATCCAAGTCTCATCCTAAGTTTCAATCCTGACCAAAGGTCGAAAGTCAGAGTTGGGATAGTATCAGGTATCGAAACTTAGCACAAGGCTGGGAGTCAAGTTCACTTCCAAAGTTAGATCCTGAAGAGCATTTAAAAATTAGAGTCAGAATAAAAGTTGTCCATGGAACCCTACTCAAATTCAAGGTTAAGGTTTCGTTCCAATTTTGATATCTGACAAAGATTCGAGAGTCAAACTCAGATTTGAACTTAACACTAGACAAATCAATTGGGTTAATGTTGGGTTTCATTTCGATGTCCGATCCTGATCAAAGGTCAGAATTTAGAGTTGGAACAAAGCGAAGAACTTGAACTTGGTTGATGATGCACTATGTTGGTTTCAATCTTAAACTTGATTCTGAAGCCTATGTAGAAATTGGGATTGGGGAAAGATCAAAGGAAGCTTACAAAATACTTTTCCAATACCTAACACCAAATACCCTTTAGCGTCAGGATCGGGAAATCTTTAGGAACAAAACTCTAACAAAACCAATTTATAACTTAACCAAATCTCATTTTGCCTCGAAGATTAGATGTGGGAAATGTGATAGTTTTGTTTCAAATGGTTGACAATTTAAAGTTTTTGAAAATTAAAATGTAGTCGATTGGTGGTATAGAAACCCTAGCAAAGCTAGGGCACAGTGGGAACAAAGAAAATCCCACACACAAAACACAAACAAAACAATAGGAAAAAAATAAAAAAACAAAGACAACCAAATAGAAAGGGGATGCCAATGAACCAAAAGGTTCAAGAAAAATAAAGAAGAAATGAAACAAACAATCAAGAATGAGAAAAGAAGGAAAACAACGAACTAATGAGAAAAAAAAATGAACAAACACAAGAAAGAAAGAAACACAAGAACACCCACCTCAAGAAGTTTGATGACAAAATCCAACAGCCTCTAGTGATAAAATCTAGTAAGAAATCCTCAACTCAAAATTCCTCAATCCCTCACTCCACTCTGGCTTCCTCTATCAAGAATGCAAAGTCAATAATGAGCAAAAATTGAGGAGGGGCAGGAATATAAAAATGGCTTGCACATGTGAATAGGAAACTATTAATGCGTAGTAGTTTGAGCTTTAGGATCGGGGCGGAGATCATAAATGAACCATCACAAAAACAAAAGACAGGCGGAAGTTGGGATCAGGAAAGAACGTGGCATGGGAACCTTCAATGAGTGAAAAGTTTTGGGAAAGTTCCAAAACCCAAACCCAACAAGAAAAAAGAAAGAGGAAGTGGGAATCAGGATTGGGATGGAACCAGGAACAAGAACCTTGGAAAGGTTCTTGGTTCTGGTTTCCATCCGATATCCAATTTAGAAACACACAAAGACAAATAGGGTTAGAAATTGAGGTTGGGATGAGAACTGGAACTAGAACCTGTGAAGGTTCTTGCTTCTGGTTTCATTCCAAAACCTGATTTTGATAGACCAAAAGACCATAAGGACCAATATGTGAGGAGTAGGATTAGGCCAAAAATTGAAACTCTCCCTTTGAAAAGTGCAAGGTGATAGTTCTAATCTGAAACCTAACTTTGACCAAACAAAAATAAAACAAGGAAAAACATGGAGATCAAAATTGGGATGAAAGTTGGAACTCATACTTTTAAAGGTGTCAAGTGCTAGTTACACCTTGAAACTCGATGCCAATAGAACAAGAAAATAAAAGACTTGGGAGAAAAAGACAACTCTCAAAGCCCAAATAAGAACACCAAAGACAAAAACAACAAAGGGGGGCCCATTTTAACCAAAAAAAAATGGGGTGGTTATGCAAGACATAACACACTCCATATAGCTACCCTAGTAGTGGATAAAAGAAAACATGAGATAACACCTTGGAAATATAGGGTGACAAGTATTAATGTTGGACATTCATCCTATGGATAGGAATTAGAAGAGATGAAAATGAATTTAGAGACAGCTATCGCCAAGGTGTAGAAAAGTAAACAGAAGAAAAGAGAGTTGAAAGAATGGATTTCCTACCTAGAAAACTTTATAATATGATTAGCCCAACCTGATCAAGCATAGGCTAAATTTCCTTAGATTATAGTACTTATGTCCATGGAGCAGGTGGATTCTATCACACCACTTTGCCATAAAATGAGTGTGTTTGAAGAATTGGAGTACTTGGTAAGGAAAGGAGAAGAATTAATCATAGATGCAATTTGGAAGTACAAAGAGGCATAACATTGGTTTGAAAATTCCAAGAGATTAGAAGGAGAATGTAGATTTCACCAAGAACAAACTGATATTGAAAGGAAAAATTTAAAGGCTCTTATTCAAAAAAATGTCCAAGAATTGGCAAGTAAGAAGATAATCACAAAACAAGAGGTTTTGATGTGTGAAAAAAGGAAGAAAAAAATAAAGTGGGAAGGTGACACCTTAGTACAATGTGTGGAAGGATTTGAGAAAGTCACCAAAAGATGCAATAAATTGATTGACAGAGAATAATGTTTCAATGAAATGCTAGCATGGTAGGATTGTGATCCCCAAACTTTAGGGAAAGATGGTAAAGAAGTAAAAGCTTTAAAAGAATGGCTTGAAAGAGTAAATAAAGACTTTGTTCATTCAGTAAACTAAGAAGTCATTGATGAAATTATACAGTGCATGAATGCTATGGTTAAATATGAAACTAAAAAGATTCAAAGGAATACAAATATCCTCAAAATATCAAAGGATTATACCAAGCTCAAATACAGCTCAAAGGTAATTTAGGGAATTTCAAAAGAGTGTATGCATCAGGTATCGGTTGCCTTCCAGAATATCAACTGAAGAAAGGTGAAGAAGAATTCTCAAACCTAGAGTCTGATGCAAGGAAATGAATAACCAGTGTGTTGCCAAAAAGTGTATACTTTGCTTGATATGGGAATAATTAATAATAAATTGAGCTTATTGAGGCCTTGATTTAGTGTTTTGAGGTGTTTTACACATCCACACTAGGTCTTAGACCCTTGCAAATTGAATAAAATGCATTTAACAATGTCTTTTGGAAGTGTTGTAAAGTGTTGTAAGAGACTTTCACACTTCTCTAGACTCAATGAACCCATTTTCCCCTTAATTCAATGTTATAAAATATATTTAAATGCATGATCACATTAACCTAGAAGGCTTGCAAATTGAATTTGACTCTAATCTAGTGTTGTAATGTGTCTTACACATTCACATTAGATGTTTTTCCTTTATAGGCTATGTGGACCTCATTTTAGTGTTGTAAAGTGTATTTAATCACACTTTCACATTGAACTTTGTGTCGCAAGCCCTAACTGACCTTTACATCATCATTAATAGGCCCCTATGACCCCATATTGTGCATCCCAAGGCACAATTTGATCAAATACCCAATGAAATCAACATAAGAACTAAAATTCCTCATTCCCCAACATTCCACTTGTCAAAATGGTCCCTCTAGGACTAAGTCACCCATTTGGGCGAATGAGTCCCTTCCAAGTGGGACTAAGTCACCCAACATGGCAACTTAGTCTAATTTGGCCTATTTTTGAGGTTCGAGTGGGAAATTGTGGATTTTAAGTTTACTCTTCCTTCATGTTAGCCTTGAGGGTCAAATTAATGGGAAAATTAGGAGGATTACCTATAAATACAAGTCTCTAAACCCTAATTTAGAGCCTAATCATTTTGTTCATCATTTATCTTCTCTCTGAAGTCAAGTAAGCTAGGGTTTTATCATTCCAAGTCATCAAGATAGCATTTTTCAGACATTCAAGGGAAGATCATTCATCTTTTGCTGCATAAATTCAAGATCAATCATCAAGGCAAGGTATTAACTCCATTACTTCATGCTTCATTTTCTTATTTCTTCATTTTCATTTAATTACCTAAAAAGGGGTTTGACCAAGGCAAATCCCCAAGCCCTAACAATCAATATTTTCTCCTTCTCTCCTTGTGTGTTTGTAGATTTAGGTATCTTTAGGACTTGAAAATCATTGATGATTAGGTTGAAGACATCTCCTTGCTTGCAAAGACAAAATATCAACAAAAAGTCACTTTCTAGCCCAAAAATCAGAGTTTCAGAAGCGGACACCTGTTAGGAACTGAACTACAGACCGAGGGATTCCATTTCCCCTTTCAAATTTTCAAAAATACAGAAGTGGACTAAGTCACCACTCATGGTGAATTAGTCCCATTGTACATTCCTTTTAGCGACTTTTGCAGATTCAGACACCCATTTGGTTGAAACGGGCCCTAGAGCAGTTTTCCCAGATTTGGGACTAAGTTGTCTAGATTGGCACAAGTGTCCCAGTTGGCTTCTACAATAGTTTTTTTCAGGATTCCAAACCTTCATGCCATCCTTTTTCAACCTCCGGGTGCACACATTATCTTTCATAACTTTGTGTGTAGTTTTGTTTGCATTTCTAGGTCATTTATCACATGTTTGCATATCACAATGTGTTTTACAAAAAGTTGCATTTCTTAGGTTTAGCATTAATATTCATCTTTCTTTTTTAATTTATTGCATTTATATCATTTCATTTAGACATATTGCATCCCTCTTTACATTAATCTTGAATGTAGACATTAGCAATTTCGGTCCATTTCTCTCTGTATCTAAGGGTAAATTTTAAGTTAGACTATTAAGTATCAATAAAGCATATAAAATAAACCCAAAGAACCTATCAAGAACAATGAAAACTAAAAATAAGAACAGTTATACCTATCATTCGTAGGAGTTTCCATGATTCACCTTGATAGTACCTCCTAGCTTGCAACATATGATTGATGCCCTCAGATTGAGTGTGTGAGCATTTCGATTATGACATTGTCCTATGCAAGTTTTGAAGGATTTAAAATAAATGCCTATGCCTATGACAAAATGATTCTAAAATAAATCTAAGTCTTAATATGCCCATAATAATGTAATCTATGTGCGTAATCCAAAAATGAGAGTAAACTAGCATTTTATAGAAAATTTCATTTTGAATGGATGGACGAGATCGACTTTCGACAGAGACCTAAAATCAGAGGACAAGATTAAATCTGATAATCCCTAATCAGGGTTAGGGAAAAATCCTTAAACGAGTGGTCGAGATGTCATCTAAGAAGATTGAATCGGTGGTGGAGAATAAATGAGATAATTAATTCTAAAATAAAGATTATCAAAAATCAAGAAGATAAGAGTTGGACTGAAGATCAGATTTGAAAAATCAAGAATCTGCCTGATTACTTGATTTTTGGAGGAATATTACCATTTTGAATTAAATTAATTCAAAATATGAATTTTGTGAAATAATAAATAACCGATTTTTAGATTATTTACTAAAATGAACTGACAGTTAAGAATGTGAAATCATTTTAAATAATTAACTTATTTAAAATGAGAGAAATGTTAATTTTGACAATTAAATAATTAAAGATAATTATTTAATTTAGCAGATATGATAAATAATTAAACAAATTAATCAACTCATTTAATTAATCAGGAAAAAATAAATGAAGAAAGGTAATTAAATAAATTTAGAAATCTATTTAATTAAGGGAAGACTTTGACAATTAATGACGTATTTAATAAATAAATAGAATTTATTTATTTAATAATCATGAAGAATAAAAGGACATGAATTAATTAAAAAATGATGAATTATTTAATTAATAGTCGAATGTGGACCAAAGACATAATTAAATGTCATAATTATGCTAGGACGAAAGTGGTAAAAATAGAGCTTGCAGGCCTAGGTCATTTTTAAGTGTCTACATTTTGCCCCTCTTTGTCATAATGTAGCATGTCACATTGTGACAAAGAAAATAAGTCAAAAATATGCCCCAGTGCAAAATAGGATGAGAAAGAATGATGAGGGAGGTAGCGGTATGCCCCCTTGAGAGGACAGACGGGTTCTAAGAACATGGGTGTGCTCTCGAAATTGATGAGAAGACTAGAATATGAAGAGACAGAAATATTAGTGCAAAAGATATGGATGATGATATGGATGCAATGCCTATATGAGATGGGTGAGAGAAGATGACAAGACTAAAGAAGATGCATGTTAGTTCCTAGACCAAATCCTTCAAAACATTACCATAGGAATTTTTATATTTATTGCTCTTAATCATCAATGGGAAGATTGTTGTGATGGCCAACAAACATTGTGATATGACATAAATCAAGGTGTGCAAGGTCGTACCATCACATAAGACAAGCAGTCACAAACAAGGATGATCATGACTCATACTAAGAGTCTTGTTGCCCCAATATTTTTGTCATAACCAACTGCCAACAAAAAGGACAAAAGGGACAAATCATGAAATGTCGTTGCTTCTCTAAATCCTATTTCGAGGACATCCTTGAGAAACTAGTAACATGATTGTCAAAATACAACAATAAAGCCATTATCATGATACATTGTTGTTTTTCTAAATCCCAAAACCAGGACATCGCTGAGAAAATAGTAACATGTGTGTCAAGAGACAAGACAAACGTCATGATACGTCACTACTTCTCTAAATCCTATTGTTGGGATCTCGCTAAAAAGCTAGTAACATGATAAAAAATTTAAAAATTAAAAAAATCCAAAGACAAGGTAAGACAATCATGATACGTCACTGCTTTTCTAAATCCTGTTGCCAGGATCTCATTGAAAACCTAGTAACATGATGAAAGCAAAAATACAAGATAAGACAATCATGATATGTCACTGCTTTTCTAAATCCTGTTGTCAAGATCTCGCTGAAAAACTAGTAACATGATGAAAGCCAAAAGACAAGATAAGACAATCATGATACATCACTGCTTTTCTAAATCCTGTTGTCAGGATCTTGCTGAAAAACTCTAGTAACATGATGAAAGCCAAAAGATAAGATAATACAATCATGATACGTCGTTTCTTTTCTAAATCCTGTTGTCAGGATCTTGCTGAAAAACTAGTAACATGATGAAATCCAAAAGATAAGATAAGCCAATCATGATATGTCACTGCTTTTCTAAATCTTGTTGTTAGGATCTCGCTGAAAAACCAGTAGCATGATGAAAGCCAAAAGACAAATGCCAAGTGTTTTCCAAGTGTGCCTAGATGTTGAGTGTCTTAATGTCGAGATGTCGGGTCTGATGATGTTAAGATGCCAGGGTGTCAAGGTTTTGATGATGCCAAGATGATGAATGTCGAAGATTTCTAAATTTAGGAAGGACACATCCTGAATAATGTTGATGTCGAGAGGATTGATTCCCAAATGTCAAAAGGGATTCCTCAAAGGTGTCGGATGACAATGACGATGCCTAGGAAGGACATATCCTAAGGTATGAATAAGAGAGATTGTTCTTCAGAAGGACACATCTGAAAGATAACCAAGATTTGATAGTTTGACTAGTTATGACAATTTTGACTTATTTTGACAGAGTTTGACCGAAGTTTGACTTGTGTTGACTATATGTTGATATTATCATGTTGATATGTTGGTGTGATTGTCATGTTGAATAAGTGATTGTCATACTTCGTTTTAATGATTTTCCTTGACCTGTAGACTTTTGACGTGTGTGCCAGTGTAGTTGCATGAACCCTAATGGACTGGCCTAGTGCGACCTCGGGAGCTCATCAACAGATGGCCCTTCCTACATCATACACTCAGAGACCTCGTAGTTCGAAATGACCAATGACTTTGTCTTGATGACCAAAGATTGAATCATGATTTTATTTTGACAAACCTAAAAGGATTGACCTAATGTCTCGGGGACTCAAATATGAGTCTTTCCTACGTAGCAAATGCACAGAGACAACGTAGTTTAGATGAATGACAAAGACTTGACTAAAATGACGAACATGTGGAAATGTGACCTTGTTTTGCATTGTTTAGACATTGTGACATTTTTGGGGTTTCTTCAGGACGTTTTTCAATTTTTAGGTCTTTCTTTAGGACGTTTTGCAATGTTTTTGGTCTTTTTTAAGGACATTTTGCAATGTTTTTGGTCTTTTTTTTTCAAGACTTTTTGCAATGTTTGTCTTTTTTAAAGACTTTTTGTGATGTTTTTGTCTCTTTTCATGAATTTTTATGATTTTTTTTTTCTTTTGTCTATTTATGTTTTTTTTGGACTTTTGACAGCTTATAATTTTTTTGGACTTTTGACGGTTTATAATTTTTTTGGACTTTTGACAGTTTATGAGGATCACGACAAATGCATGTGAATGATGCCTATGCATGAGAATCCAAAGACAAACATGATTGTGCCCCTAGTCAAGTTGAATACCAATTGGTAGGTGATGGCAGTGTTGTTTGACGTGGGAAGGATGCATCCCAAAACAACATGAGGATGACGATAATGTGATGAAAGTATAGAGGTCTACAACTAGGCTAGGAACAAGGTCAAGTAATGTTTTGGATAATGTGCTTGTATAAATTAGACTTGTTGCATTTGGAATGACTTGGTTAGGACTAAAAGGGATGATGGAGTATCCTTAGACCATTTGACAAGGGAAATCCAAGATAGGTGACAGACATAAAAGGACAAAAGGTGGGCTTGGTAAAGGATGGGGGACATGAGACTAAGGGAATTGTCATATGATTGTCAAGGACTATGTCACATAAGGATAATGAGGTTATGCTAGTAATGACATGAAATTTCATAGATAATGTATGACCAAAGGATAGGCTTGCCAAAAATTTTCCCAAAGCATGATTTATGTGTGCTAGTTTTATGTCAAGACCAAGGTAGGTGGGAAAAATGCACGGAAATGATAGGGCTTAGATGGACGTAAATGTCATGAGGAAGGCATGGGATATGAGACGACTTGCCCCCAATTGTAAGAGTCCACATAGATGATTTATTTTACACATGATGCCTATTTTCCAGGTTTTCATCATGGTACTTATCTAGGGCACTTGTTTGCCAGGTTTTCACCATTGGATGAAGTTTTTCTCTTTACTATTTTCTTGACTTTTTGATTTTGTTGGTGTCACCAAGACACCTGTTTGCCAGGTTTTCATCAGGGTGACGATGTTTTACATTATTCATTTTTTTTGTATTTCTGATTTTGTGGATAGCCTAGATGCTTTAGATGACCACTGACTGTTCTGAATCCACTAACAGTGTCGATGTAGAAACTGGTGCCATGATATGCCAATAATGACCTTGCTGAAGGAGTTGTCTTGTTAGGATCATAATGCTTGCATACAATTTATCGATGTCATTGCGATCCTTTCTGATACTAGAGTTGGCCTTATCAGAATACACACATCGTGATAGAGTGCCATGAGAGTCCTCATGGTAAAGAGTTGCTACCAAGATGTGATGGATGTGTGACATGGGATTTTTCGACTTTAGATGAGATGTAAGATTATGATGAATGATGGTAGACATGGAAAGGTTATTTGGACGTTGGAATGAATCACTTTTTATTTTCCAAACTTGGGATGGTGGATGAAAGATTTTGGAGGGATGGCATTTGGAACCAACACCTTTAGATGCCTTGCTTGATAACCATTTTGAAGGAGGTGGAAATTTGTTGTATGTGGGAGTCCTCTTGTCTTGTGGCTCCACATTGTGATTGACTTTTTATTTTGACATATTTTCTTTGCTTGATCCATTTTTCTTTGGGATCCATTTTAATTTCATTTTTCCACTTGTCTTTTTGTCTGATTCGATGGCCTTTGACATTTGATTTTGATCTTTTGATTTATATGACTTTTGTTTTTGTTGGTTCCAAAGGAAAGGTTTATTTATGATGGAATGATGGTTTATGGTGTGGATGGAAGAGGTGTTAGAAACAATCTTATGACAAGGATTTCTCATGGACTCCATTTTGACGTTTGTATCTGACAAGGTTGCCCCCAGTATCGAGGAGGTTCCACTGACATTGTTAGAGTTGATGACTAAAGAATAGCCAAGACCTTGATGTCTGTAATTTTCCTGGAGCTGTATTGGTTCTTGAATGCCTTGCTCATGTATGCCTAGTCCTTTGCCTTGATATTGCATGCTTTGACAAATTTTGTTTGCAATGGGGTATTTATTGTTTTGAAAGCAAGATGCTAACCCATCATGATGTATGTGGACACCATTACTTGGAATATTTTCATCTGCGAGAAAGCCTGCTTTAACAAAGATAGATGATCCTAGTTGATAAAGTGTCTTAGCTTCATTGTCATGTTGGACATATTTTTGACTGATATCTTCGGTATGATCTCTTGACAGGTCAAGTTCAGATGATTCTATTAGTGCTTCCAATTTTATTTCAAAGCCATCATTATGGTCAATGTCATAGAGTCCAGTAAATTCAATTATAGCTCGATCATTTGCAAATATGTCCATAATGGAAGACTCTTGTTCTTGAGGAATATCGTCTATGTGTGTCATGGAGGAAAGTGTATCATTTTGGAAAGTGTCAATAGTCAAGGCCTATATAGGGTCAGCAAGTGTTTGATCATGAATGGTGTAAAGGTCAAGGAGTGATCATTTTTGATTTCTTGGTCAATGGTAGGGTCTTGGTCAAATATGAGGTTGTCATGGATTTGGACTTCTTGGTCAATGGTAGGTGTATTTTGGATGTCATAATTATCTTGAAGGACTTCTTTAATGGACTTTAAGATAGGGTCATGGGATGGACCACCTTGTTCTTGAAATGAGGGTGACATTATAAGGTCATGCTTTGGGCTTTCATTTTGACATGTATCCTCAAGTTTAGACAATGGGACGTGCCTTTGAGTAATGACAAAATTTTCATGACTGGATGTGGCTTGTGAGGGGGTGACTTGGAAAGGATTAGTGAATGAAGGACTAGGATAGGACATGGGGACTTGGGATGGACTAGTATGTAAAGGACTAGGATAGGACATGTGGACTTGGACTGGATTGGTGTGTGAAGGACTAGGATAGGACATGGAAACTTGGACTGGACTAGCATGTGAAGTGTAAGGAAAGTAGAGGTATGGAAACACTTTCCTAATGTCAAAACTACAGTGAAGAATGTAGATAGTACTTTTAATTTTCTAATTACAGTCCAATTAAGACACACATGAAAGATTTACAGAAACAAAACAAATACACAAAGACAAATGAACACCAGATTTACGTGGGAAAACCCTATCGGGAAAAAACTCAGCACACCAAGCTGAATCTCTTTGTATATCAATAATAAAAAAATTACACACAATGCAGAGATACAACTCTCTAGTATTAGTTTACAATAGCTTCATTCACTATTCATCCAGTTACATAAAATACTCTCAAGAATCCAATACACACATCTCAGAATTGATCTACTTTTATCTTATCACATTCTGATTTTTCTCTTCTGTTCATCCTTATCCGCCATTGCCCCATGGTAGAAATTTTCCTTCCCATTATAGATTTTTCCTTGCATACAGTTTAGCTCCAGCGTCGCAGCTGTTGCAAAAATCTAACTGCCATCCAATTGAAATTCGCTTCCTCTGATTGGTCCACGAGGCTCCACATAGGATGGTCAAATGGTCAAGAGTGTTCAAACTTTGTTGGCATATCGGTGAGACACTAACAGTGTCTCCCCAATGCCACAAAGTCTTCATTATCGATATCAACATAAGTCCCAATAGTCAGTAGGATGACATAGCGAATGCCACAAGTCATACAGAAACCATCGACATCCATTTCATTCCTATCGGAAAGACTTTCCTCATCGACGAGACTCATACTAAATGCCACAAGTCATATCGATCTCAAAAATGCCATCAACAAGACTATCGCAGATCGCTAAGACCTCGTATTGAAGTCTTCAAGTCATGTCATCATGAGTTTTCCATTCGGCGAGACAAACGTCTTTCGCCAAGACCTCTCACCAAGTCTTCATGTTGTTTCGTAGTATCCACCAATCGGCGAGACTCATCACTTTCGCCAGGACTTTATACTGAGGTCCTAAGTCATACCGAGTGCCCCAATCACCAGTCAACAAGACATTTGTCTTTCACCGAGACCTTACATCAAGCAACCGAGTCTTACTGAGTCGGCAAGACTTTGGACCTTTGCCAAGACCTTCCACCGTGCGCTCATGTCTTATCGAGGACTATCGGTGAGACTCTCCATTGGTTGCAAAGACTTCATATCGAAGTCTTTGAGTCACTACGAAGACCTCAAGTGTATCCCCGTCGGCGTCACCTTCCTTCATCGCTGAGACTTCTCCCTGAGACCCTTATGTTACCCCGATAGCCATATGCTATCAGTGAGACTTTCACCAGTCGCTGGGACTTCTTACCGAAGCCCTTGTGTTAGCTCGATGATCTATCAGTGAGACATTCCTCGTCGATATGAGTCATACCGAACATCAAAGACTCTCCCTGACACCCAATAAGAACATACTATTGGCCAGAGGTCTCCTTCGACAAAAGGTCACAATGAATACATCTAGGTCACAGTGATAGACTTCATTCGGCAAGACATCAGCTCTGTCTCGGCAACATGAACATTTCAAATGGATTCAGAACAATTAGTCGGCCAGACATGAATAATGTCACACTGACTTTTCCCTACAGGAGTTATATGTCAGTAAGAATTGAGGCACATATTCTAACAAGCTCCCACTTGACAAAGATCTTACACCTCCAAAGCATAATAAAACTACTGAAATTCATGGGCCAAGAGACCCATAGAACTGTCACACCACCTATATTTGTCTGTGCTGATAGGCTTCGTCAAAGCATCTCCAACATTTTCTAGAGTATCCACTTTCTCCAAAGAGACCTTCCCACCCTCCACCATATCTCATACAAAGTGATACTGTACATCTATATGTTTTGTCCTGACATGGAAAGTAGGATTTTTTACCAAACATATAGCACTCTGACTGTCAGAGTAAATTGTAATTTTTCTTGCATCAAAATCAATGTTAGAACACAAATGTTTTAACCAGATTGCTTCTTTACAGGCATGTGTAGCTGCCATGTATTTTACCTATGTAGTGGACAAAGCGACTACAGCCTGTCGCTTGCTCATCCAACTCACTGTACCACCATTCATCATAAAAACATATCCACTGGTGGATCTTCTGCTGTCAATGTCCCCTGCCCAATCAAAGTCCACATAACCTTGAATACTAAGAGTCCTCTGTGATTCAACCAAGTTCCCATGGTAACACAAAGCATTGTCTAAAGTTCCCTTCAGATATCTAAACACTCTCTTCACAGCATCTCAATGTGTCCTTCCAAGATTAGCCATAAAACGACTAAGAACTCCCACTACTTGGACAATGTCTGGCCTTGTATAAACCATTGCATACATTAGACTGCCAACCACACTAGCATACGACACACTAGTCATGTCCTTTATCTTAGTAGGAGATTTTGCACAATCCTCAACAAATAGCTTCATTCCCTGCATAACTGGAACAACTAGCTGCTTACAATCAGTCATACAAAATCTCTCTAGAACAGTCATGATATACTTACTCTAACTGAGCCAAAGTTTTCTATTCTTCCTGTCCCTAGTTATTTCCATTCCCAGAATATACCTTACTGCACTGAGATCTTTCATTTTTAACTTTGCAGACAATTGAGACTTAAGATCAAAAATCATTAGCTTACTATTTCCTATGAACAACATATCATCAACATATAGAGCAATTAATATTACTTAAATAAAATGATGCTATTTAATTAAATCTATTTTTAATTAAATAATTTTATTTTATTTTATTAATATTCATTTCTAAATTACATAATCTTATTTTATTTTATTAAAAGAGATATTATCATCTTAAATTAAATTAAATAAATGAAATATCCTCTCAAGAATATCCTGTGATGAAAAAAAGGGGAAACAAATCAGTTAAAAGGGAAATAAACTAAAAAAAGAATTCCAATCAAGATTTGTTTCTATTTTTCTATTTATCCCACATTGCTTCTGAATTTTCCTTCAATTCCACTTTTGCCTATAAAATGAGCCCTCTCATTCTCATTTCAAAAAGAGAAAGAATCACGAATTTTTACATCGGACTTATGCTACAAATTTAAATTTTATCATTTGAGATTACATTAGTTTGATTTTATAAGCATCTTAGTTTTAGAGTATATAGTTTAATATTACGACAGTACTTGATAGGTAGATTAATTTGCAAAATAATTCATTTATGGCATTGCATGTAGATTAATTTTCATTTCAATAAATTAGTTTGGTTTATTGCATTTACATCCATTTAGATTAGTTTTCATTGTTGCATTGCAAGAACGGGATTCATGGAGATTAGCATTCTTGCTTCTCCTCTTTGAATCTCTCGTTCCGAGATTGTATTTGCGAGGGGGTGTGAGTTATCCTGAGGGGCCACAATATCAATCCTGCTCTTCTCGGGATAAGAGAGCTATGAATCGATTTGCAAGGACTCATTATTGAGTATCCTTGCATGCAAGGATTCACAAAAGTATAACATATTTTCAGTTATACATTTTGGCACCCACCGTATTTAATTTTTAATTTTTAATTTAGTTTAGTTTTTAATTTAGTTTTCAATTTAGTTTTTAGTTTTTAATTTAGTTTAGTTTTTAATTTAGTTTTTAATTTTTAGTTTTTTTTAGTTTAGTTTTTAATTTAGTTTTTAATTTAGTTTTTAGTTTTGCTTCATAAATCCAGCTTCCACTCAGTTGCAGGAAAAATGATTTATGGGTTTTGTAGCCAGGGTCGAAATTTGATCTGGGTATTTTTCAGTTTTTTGATTTCTTTCACAGATCTGAAGAAAATAGCTGCACAAAAACCGTCGTGCGTCATTTTTTCACCTGGCTAAAGATTTAAAAAAATATTTTTCATCTTCTACTTCTTTGGATCAAAAAATGATTTCTAGGTTTTATTTTTTGCTTCAAAAATTTCTAGGTTTAAATTTTTTGTCCTCATTATAAATAGATTTTTCAGAAATCAAATTTGAAGATTTTTATGCATGTTTTTAATTTAGTTTTTAATTTTTAGTTTTTAATTTAGTTTAGTTTTTAATTCTAATTTAGTTTTTAATCTTAATTTAGTTTAGTTTTTAGTTAGTTTGGTTTAGTTTTTAATTTAGATTTTTAAATTATATATTTTTTTAGTTTCTAAAATTCAAATTAGATTTTTTAAACTTTGTTAATTTAAAGTAGATTCTTTAACTTTGTTAATTTAAATTAGATTTTTTTACTTTAGATTTTTTAACTTTATTAATTTAAATTAGAATTATTAATTTAGATTAGATTTTTTTTTTAATTTAGATTAGATTTTTTAATTTTATTAATTTAGATTAGTTTTGTTTTAAATTTTTAGTTTAGTATTAGATTAATTTAGTTTAATTTTAGTTTTGTTAACTAATTCTTCTTAGATTTAATTTTGACTAGATTAAATTAGATTTTTTAATTCTGGTTCTTCTGAATCATTTTTTCATAGCATAACAGTTTCTGCAGGACGCCAGTCAGGGAACTTGAAACACACTAACGGTTTGATTGCAGGACGCATGACAAAGACTTGAAAACAAACACTTACGCTTGTCAAAGATCTTATTTAAAAAAACATTGTGTTTGTTTTCCTGCTTTTCAATTCACATAGTCTAATTAGGGCTTCGTTAAAATTCTTAGGAGTTTCGATAGTGAGTAGGGAATTTGGCTCTTTGTTATATGGAGGTGATGACCATGGACAAATCCAAGCTCCTTATGATCTTACTAATATGACAAACTCTTAGGGAGTGGAGCAAGGTAGTGAATCTTTAGCACTTTCACTCATCAGGGGATTATGCTCTTCTCTCATTGAGAGAATCAGAAACCCAAAAACGTGTGGATTTGGTGAAGTGAAACTAGCTCGGTGATTAAGGTTGTTTAGCGTGTTTTCATAAAGAGACGGGCTAGAGAAGTATGCTCTTCTCCTTTTGGGAGAATCAGAAAATCAGAAACCCAAATCCGAGCCATGTCTAGTGTCACCTTTAGAGGGCTTGCCGGAAGTTGAACCTCTGGGAACGACCCAAGTGAGTACACACCTATCGCCGGTGATTCCACCTCACTATAATAAAGAACATCTTGTTGAGTCTAAAGACTCCAAGACCATAGTAACTTCTTTTCCATGACTTGGATGATAATCATGGAAAAGCTCTGTTTATTGCACTAAGCGGCGCCGCTCCGAGCCCTGCTTGCGGGGGTGTGTGATTTTCAGGTGTTGGTGTGGCTGTGAGGCCCAAGCTCTGTATCAGAGGCACCGAAGGTTATTGTGAATGGAAGCCAAGTAAAAACCTCTTAGTTAGTTGCCTACCCGGTTCACCTCCGAAAGGAGTCATAATCTTTGCGCAAGGAGGGGGAAGAATCTCTTTGTATGTTGATCATACACAGATTCCCATCATAGGCATACACTTGGACATTTGGAGGCGGTTGCGACACTGGCCCCTACTACAAGGGTAACCTTTGAATGTACACTGTTGAGTCCTTGGAAACACCAAAAACATGGGCGCCCTCTAGGGGGTGACACGGCTGTGTGAGGTGCACATATGCGCATAAGCAATGGGGCAAAGGTTTTGACTTCTCACCATTTTCTTTGGTAGGGATAGCTATGTGTTTGTTTTTGAGTCTTAAACATTGTCCAAACATCTTCAAACAAGACTCCCCCGATACTCTCAAGTTGCTTTGTCCTTGATAGATCTGTTATTGACTACTTTTTGTATCACAACTTGTCTGATTGAAACCTATGTGCTTGATCAAAATCTGTGGATATACTTGCTTAATCTTTGCAAACAAACAACAAACTGAAATACTGAGTTCTTTGATTAGGTGACTTGTCCCAGTTTTAGAGACCTGTTCTGTATTTAGGGTTTATGTGTCCTTGACCTTTTGAATTAGTGATCCTTGATCTCATAAGCGATTTTGCTTGAGATTGGCAAATTAGGAATTGTTCCTGTCAAATAGATAAATTTTTAGACTCTTTGATAACACACTTGGAGAGTGCTAGTAGTCTCCTTGTCCACCCATTTTCATACAATTCAAACTCGGTACACTTTGTGTAAGTCATCCTCCTGATCCATATGTGCTAGGGTATTCACCCAAGAATTGAGCACCTCTGTGGCAGTGTTGGTTTGCACCTATTTGCAATAGTTCTATTTCACCATCTCTCTCAGACAAGATAAAACTTTTACTATCCTAGTCTGGTATTGATGTTTCTTAGAATTGTCTATTTACCTGAACTCTCCCTTTCATGTCAGTCACAACAAGATATCAAGTGAGCCAAGGAAAGCGACCTGAGATAGTCTTTAACCAACTACCCTAGTTAGGACTAGTCAAAGAAAGGAAAAAGGAACCAATATTTGACCAGTCACCTAGGAGTCGGTCGAAACCTATTTTGACCCAAAAAGAGCCATTTTAGTGACTTGAGTGCCCCCTCGGCACCTTCCACTTTCAGTATGGATATAGGTTATCTTTTTGTCACTCAGCCAGAGGGAAGCCATGGATCAAAATCTTGATGATATCTATGAACAACACAGAAACAACATGATATTTGGAAATTCTTCTCATGATGATCAACCTGGTTCACCCCTCATTAATACAAGATATTTGGATGCCCATCAATGGGATGAAAGGTATAAGAGATGAGCTCAACAAGAAAAATGGTCACAATATGAAGACCAAGACAATGAACCTCGTGATGCTCATGTCAATACAACGTATACCAATGACTTGTTCAAACAATCTAGACCAAGCTCACCACTTCAACATACCTCAAGGTTCACAAGTGATAGGCTTAGAAGAATTGAACACGAAAAGAAAGCCTTTCTAGATGAACAAGCTGCAAAGCAAGAAAAGTTTAGACAACTTGAGGAAGAGAGCCAAGCTTTATTGGAAGTACAAAGGAAACTCGCTCAAGAGGAGAAAGATAGGCAGTTAGCTCACCAATTAAACAAATAATACAATACAAGGGGTGCTAACAGTGGACATAATTCTCCTCCCTCCACCCCTTCCAGAACACCAAGAAGTAGAAGGCAGTCAAGCACCCCTTCTAGATCTCCTAGTCCTAGAGGAAGAAGGGCCTCTCAGTATGCTCACTATAGGAGGCAAACTCCTCCAAGAAATTCAAGACCACACTCCCAACATGTACATCCTGGTTCCCAACATGGAGGTGGTAGCTCACATTATGATTTTGATACTCAAGACTTCATGCGAATACAACAAGAGCCTATCTTCCAACAATATGTGGAGAGGTATTTGGAACAAAACAAAGATAAGTTCTTGGAAAGTCTAATCAACAAGGGTGCTAGAGTCCCTTATAATTTTGATGTGGACAACAAAATACAAAAGAAAAATCCCTCTCAAGAGGAAGAAATCCGCAAAATGAAGCAAATGATGGAGAAAATGATGCAACCTAAGAGCTCATTCTCACTAGACTCAATTTGTCCTAATCCATTCGACAAGAGTGTGAGTATGAAAGATTTTCCAAAGAGGGTGGAATTCCCACAATACAATAAATATGATGGCAGTGGTGATCCACACGACCATGTGCGTCAGTTCTATACTATGAGCTTTGAATTCCATCAGGATGACTCTTATTTGATGAGGTTGTTCCCTAGGAGTCTTAAAGGACAAGCAATGGAATGGTTTACCAATATCACTCCTCCTGTCAAGACTTTTAGAGAACTTGTTCATAGATTCGTTCAACACTTCGCATATAATCTGTCAAGACCTGTTACTATGTTGGACCTATGCAACTTGAAACAAAATCAGGGGGAACCCTTTGTTACCTTCTTGCAAAGGTGGAGGAGACAATGCTCTCGGTATCCTAGGACGATCCATGAGGATGAAAAGATTGACATACTTGTTAGTAATTTGGTGCCTGAAATGAGACATGAGATCGAAAAGATAGTCTTCACTTCCTTTGATACCATGATTGAAACTGCATGCCGCATTGAGGATGTTCTAAAAGAACAAGGCATTTTGACCAGACATAACAATAATACCAACAATGGTCAACACAACAATAAGGATAAAGGGAAGAACAACAATTGGAACAAAAAAAAACAAGTTGTCAATGATGGAGTTGTGGATTCTTC